>JADKLZ010000728.1:27892644-27905747 GCA_021533235.1 Biomphalaria straminea
CTATTTCTCTCTTTTCTATTTCTCTCTTTTCTATTTCTCTCTTTTCTGTTTCTCTCTCTATTTCCGAAGAACTTATCTCACTAATCTAACTAGACATTATGGTCCAAACTAATTGTGATTATACACTCTCTTGCCGATTGATTCTTTTTTTTAGGCACTGCTGAGATAAAATCTTACATTTCCGACACCAATATGATCCTATCCGTTGGGAATTGAACCCTCCTCATCTAATTGTCGATGTGTGGGATGGATGCTGAGACGCCCCATGAGCCCTGGCTCCCGTTTCACGCGACACCTTTGTGATCAGAGTGAATCGAAGCCCGACACCCTCCAAAGTTTAAATAATTTAATAGGCTTCCCTTGCTTCGCTCCCTTTGACCAATTATCTCCCTTGCCAGCTAACACTACCCCTAAAAATAAGCTCGTTATGTTTTTTTGTTATGTGTGCAGGATCTAGACGAACGTTAATTATACAGTAAAGGAAAACAATATTATTTCTAATTCACACACACACACACAGCCACAGCCACATTGACAAATGTTTACGTGTTAAAGCCATTTACAAATTAACCATGTACGCCCAATACACCCCCACATTCGCACACACCCCCCACATTCGCACACACCCTCACACACAGCCACACGCACACACGCAACCACACACACGCGAGATCACCATGACTGAGTCGAGACCATTCATCATAGATGGCCTTATCACTGAGCTGCAACGTCACAACCTGTGGGCAGTTTAGACCAATAGCTTGTTACCACGTCACAACCTGTGGGCAGTTTAGACCAATAGCTTGTTGCCACGTCACAACCTGTGGCCAGTTTAGACCAATAGCTTGTTGCCACGTCACAACCTGTGAGCACTTTAGACCAATAGCTTGTTGCCACGTCACAACCTGTGGGCACTTTAGACCAATAGCTTGTTGCCACGTCACAACCTGTGGGCAGTTTAGACCAATAGCTTGTTGCCACGTCACAGGTCTGCCATATATTGATAAACATGTCCACAATAATCCCTGAGATGTTCCACTCTTCCATAATGTAATAAAGAAGGTGAAAATGTCAAAAGAACGAAATATGAGAGATCTCACGCGTTAAGAGATGAAGCAACTTGTGTAAGACTACCATTGTACAATTACTCCTTCTTCTCTAATGTTGTTAGAGCATGGAATGGGTTGCCTGAGTCAGCCAGGAAAAGCAATGACTTGGAAGAGTTTACGTCCTCGGTTAACATGCATGACTAGATAGATGTCGCTTAGGACGTAATACTCTTCTTTTTTGAAGTAACGTCTGTATTTTATAAGATAAGATAAGATTGGAATATACCTAATCGTGATAGGAACCGAGGAAAGGGTGACAACTGACCACGCAAACATCATTGAGGCCCTGAATATTTTTGTCAGATGACCACATTGCCGAAGACCATCCATGCTATGAAGTGGACAGTTTATCACGTGACCAAGGCTTAAGGACTTGGATAGTAGAAGTATATAGTTCGTCCATCGTGGTTCGATGATGACCACTTTGTCATCCAGGGGGGGTATAGTAGAAGTAAAAAAGAGGGGAGATGACTTTTCATTGAATTATGTCCCTTTAATAAGTGCATTTAGTTTGGAACCTTTTTGTTATGCTGAAAAAAGAGAGAGAGTGAGTGTGTGTGAGAGAGAGAGAGAGAGAGAGAGGCTATAGAACAAAAAGAGAAGCAAAGAGACAGAGAGGTAAACAGAGATCAAAAGTGAGAAAGAAGGAGAGACAGAACACCAGAACGAAAACTAGAGAGTGACTTTGAGAGAAAAGCAGAGAGTAAGAAAAACACAGAGAGAGAGAGAGAGAGAGATAAGAGTGATAGCGCACTTCCTTTAAGAAAGTTCATATAAATGCTTTTTTTTTTCCCATAAGGAAAGGTAATACATGAGTTTTGTGTTTGTGCTTATGATATGGAATCGTTCCAAAAGTTAATCACACGATTCACAAAAAATGCGAACTTTTTTCTTACAAGTCACTTCAGCACTTCCGGTTAACATTTTTGTAAACAAAGAAAAAATATGGAGACTGATGGAAAGTAAAATTGAACAGAGAAATGATTGTCAGGAAGTTGTGTGTATGAATGTATGCATATTTGTGTGTGGTAGAATAAAACTTCAAAAGGAGTATGAAAGGAAGATGGTCCATGAGAGAAGTGATTTAAAATGTAAATACAAAATATAGAGAAACAAAATAAAACCAGGTAGGCTAATGACCGTTCTTCTATGGCACCTACTCAATTGTCTCAATATTAAATAAATAGTTCGTGGAACACCTAGTCTGACCTCGAGGAACACCTAGTCAGATCTCGAGGAACACCTAGTCAGACCTCAAGGAACACCTAGTCAGACCTCGAGGAAAACCTAGTCAGACTTCGAGGAAAACCTAGTCAGACTTCGAGGAACACCTAGTCATACTTCGAGGAACACCTAGTCAGACCTCGAGGAACACCTTGTAAGACCTCGAGGAACACCTAGTCAGACCTCGAGGAACACCTACTGTTTCGTGGAAAACAGATTAAAAAACACTCATCAAACGGATTGTTACAGAAAAGTTTCAATTGATTTTAAAATTACTTTGGCACACTCACCACGAAAACGAATAATGTTTAAAAAGTTCAACGTGAATGTAATCCTTCACATATTTTAATAGCTTCTAGATCTGGGTGATTAAAAAATAATAAATAAATAAATACCAATTGCACGTAGGAAAATGGCATATAATGACGTGTAAGTCGTTTGCCAGGAATGAATAACAGTAACTACATTTAGCTCCCTTTCAAACTTCCGCAATTAATCATCTCTGAATTTGCAGACTTAGCCTTTTCATTTCAGGATGCTCCAGTCTATATTTATATCAGTTTTCGACAAAGGGAGAGAATAGAGCCTTTTATTTCTCTCATTCGACAACGTAATCTCCTCATGAATAATGTCTATACAACGCTGTAAGCTATTTGAAAGCCAGAGAGATAGATTATCAGTCCTGGATTTAGAGGTGCATGAGTTTCGCAAGTGTACGTACATCCAGGATAAAACTCATTCCTTTTGCCTGAATTATTGGCATAGGAGAGAAAGGGAGAGATTAAACAAAAAATTTTTCTTGAAAAATACTTTCTAACAAGCAATTCTATTGCTTATAGCACTGTAAAAGTTAGTTTGGAGAAAGAAGGGATATCTGGGTTAAGGTTGCTGTGATAACTTTTTAAATGTATTTATAAAGAAAGGTAAAAGTTGTACGACTTCATATCGAACTTGAGGGCTCCTGCCTACTAAATCCAATACACTAACCACCGTGCCAGCAAAGCGCTTATGAAAATAGAAGATTTGAATAGTTATCCTTTATTAGAGTTAGATGTATTAGAGTACATCTCTAATACATGATAGTATAATGTTATCAGTAATGAGTCTTTAAATTGTTCTTGAAAACTTTGTCAAAGATTTGTTACAAAAACCTCCCAACTTATATCGCTTGTGCAATATAGGACAAAGAAAATTTACCTGTTTGTGATCATCTTAGTGTATCACCGGTGTATCCGTAGTTTATCTGTCATATGTTAATACTTATAAACAAACTTACCTCTTGGCAGATACGATGCATAACTAATGCCACTTTGAAACACGCCAACTTTCTTTTGGATAACCATCCCAAGAAAAATCGATCGGACATTAGACCGCACTGACCAATGTCATTTATTAATTGCGTTGCTAACGTCAACTTAAAAACTATATCCTTTGCTAGATGAACGGAACAAAAAAAAAGAAAATCCCAACCATGGTCGCTCCATTCATAATGGCATTAGCATGGCTTCTAGTGAATTCATTTTGGTTATTTGGGTCTTGTATTCATTGGGGAGTGTACTATTGATTAGCGGACATAGAGCAATATCCACGATATGTTGATTTTAGGCTTGGTATATAGATCTAATAGATTATATTGGGTAAACAATATCTTTCTAGATGAACTTCATCCCTATGCTAGTATACGTTTTCCAGTATGTGACCACATGATATAAAAACCTATCCTTTATTTAGTGCAAGCTTTTTGGTGAGAGGGCGATCTAAGTGAAATCGATGCTTCGTCCATTGCGTATGTGCGTATGAATACCTATTGAATCCGTTTGTTTGAATACATGGTCAGTCATCCGGAACCTGGTCGTGGGGGTAAAGAGGACGAAATAGTGCCCCGTGGGTGGGGGAAGTAATGTTTACACAAGCGTTTCTCAAACTAAAGAGTCCCGCCCCCTCACAATGCTTCCCCAGACCCTCTACTATCCTCGCAAAAAGCCTTTTTTTTTGGATAAACCCTGTTACCTGTTACCTATCTCTTAGTTTGGTGGACCGTTGGGGCACCAAGCAAGACTTGTAGACCGTTCTTCTCCATTCCTCTCTATCCTTTGCCCTGATTAGAGCTTCTTTCAACAGCAGACCCGTCCATTCTTTTATGTTGTCTTCCCATCGCTTTCTCTGTCTGCCTCTTCTTTTTCCTGTTACTGTTCAATGGAGGTAGGTCTATGCGAGCCCAGAAGATCTTGTTATATGGCCATGATAAACAAAAACTTTAAAAATCTACAAACCAGGGGCGGACTGGCTATATGGGCATTCGGGCAAATGCCCGGTGGGCCGGTACCCAAATGGGCCTTTAGGGCCACTGATGGGCCACATAGATGCCACTATGTATTAAATTTAAGATTTTAAAATATTCTCTTATGTCTTATTATCTCTATACAGTGTAATCTAATTTTCTGAAATAATGTAATAGCCCGCATCCGTAGACAGTGTTACTAGATCTAGTAGGAGTCATCATTTTAGCAATTAAAAAGCAACATAAGGCCTATACTTCCCATCAAAATATAGATCTTTCTGTATGTGTACCGTTAGCGATGCTCAAACTAAACATAATTATTTTGAAGACAAGTAGGCCTTGAATCGGATGCCCATCGTATAATATGCAATTTACGGGCCTGATTGTGTAGAAATGCCTGGGCCGATTTTGACACCCAGTCCGCCCCTGCTACAAACCCCCACTTCCCTCCTAAAAAAACAGCAAGACTTAACGGATATGGTTTAGTGATATTCATTATGCAAATTTGGATTTCAAATATATTGTAAAATATATTCAAAGAAAAACAGGAAAAGTGTTTATAAATTTCTTTTTTCGTTATCTGCATCAATAATATTGCGATCTGAACAGACAAAGGCACTAAAATCAGACTGATGCACTCCCTGGTCACGGCCACATTTTTATATGCATGCGAATCTTGGAGAAGAGGATCCTAGCAATGGATCTAAGATGCTACAGAAAGATCATAGATGTCATTTGCATAGACCGCAGCACAAAATGAGAAATTAGAAAAAGGATCAATGTGACAAGTCGAAAACTCGCTGTCAGATTCGCTCAATTTTATCACAGCATTAATTATTATTTATCCTTATTTATTTATTTTATTTTAATTATTCCCCCATTCTATGCCTCATTTCCTCACCCCCCCCTTTTCCCTTTTCTTTCCTCCCCTCGCCAGACTAAGACCGCCACACTGTCTGTCAACTAGGCCAACCCTTTTCTCTTATCTCCCCTTGACCGGGGAGGAGATCAAGCAGGTAGTCGCCTTGAGGGCCGGATGCCCATCCCTCCCAGTTGATACCATATGGGCAGGAATGTAATGTATTACTCCTCCCGCCTCAACACGTGTCTCTCTCTCCTTGATCAAAGAGATCATTCGACGCCACACGTCTATCGACCCTCCAAGGTGTGTCCGCACATCTCAGGCCTCTTTCCAATATGTGAAATATTCGTCTCGAGCCGACCACGTGAGAGACAATCCCTATCTTGTCACATCTACTGTTTCCGGTCTTGTTCCGACCTTTATAAGATAGGATATTTCAAACTGGTCTCTCTCGCTCATTTCTCTCTCACTGGAACACGAGTCTGGACCATTTCATTTATTTTTACTCCTAGAGGATTATTGGTGGTGAGTTAATTACGCCGAACTTAGTCACAAGTTCCATATATCTAGCTTGTGTGTATATTTCATTCTGGATATTATCCTGTGTATTTCATTTTGTTCATTTATATTTAATTTGTGCATTGTGTATTTCTCACTGCCGTAAGTAGGAAACTTAACCATTGCATATGTATATATTTATATATCACGTTTACCTATGTCGGCAATATTATTGCCACGTTGCTCAATTGAAAATTGACGCAACCTTGTACATTAATGTACATCTTAGTTTATTTTCTTCATCTCGGCTGGTCGCCTTGAAGAGATATAAGAAACATCTCTCATTTTAATCATTTTGCTTTTGCAAGAGTTGTTCCCTCCCCTTGAACGGACAATCATTGTTCACGTCATGGCCCCGGCCGTGTTTGGACAATAGCGTCACGGTCATTGACCACCAGCGTCCAATTCTCCCCTCATCTCCCCCCCCCCCTCTTTTATACTTGTATTTTATTGAGATTCTTATTTCCCCTTTTATGTACATGTATATATTACTTTTTCCCCTCTTGTGTACATTTTATGATTACTATCAGCCCTCTATTTTTCCGATTCCATTTGTCATCATTTTCCCCCATTGTGCACTAAAGCAATTTTAACAATCTGACGAATGCACCTCAGTCGAGGGCATCGATAAGATGCATGAGAGACATGTCCTAACCTGTCTTTATTTATCCGCAGCCTCCATTAGGTGTCTGCCTACTTGCCTATTTACCACCTACTAGGACCTGCCTATTTACCACCTACTAGGACCTGCCTATTTACCACCTACTAGGACCTGCCTATTTACTACCTACTAGGACCTGCCTACTTGCCTATGTGTATTGACACATCTGCCCATTTAGAGCTGTCCAGCATTGCCCAATTGCATTTGGCCCACTCTGCCAACTTGCCCATTTGGTACTAATCAGTATCGCTTGCTCACTTGGATCCACTACGAGTATCACGTACTATTAAGTGCTTTTCAGCGCTGAAAGTCACTACTCATCGTCCACTTGGCGCTATCGGCTCAAGCCTGCCTATTTGACAGTCCGCCTATCAGCCCATTAGGTACGACGTCCCTATAGATCCGCTCTGTGCGAGACGTCATAGCTCCGCCAACTCACTGGACTTATCCTGCCCTACGCTGCCCACGGCAGATCCGCTCTGCCCGCAGTACACTTGTGCCCACGGTAGCCGGCCAACCGCCCTACTGTGCCCACTACAGATATTGGAACTTTTGGACTGAACCTCCACAAGGACTATATCATCGGCGTCCCTCTACCCAGCTAGAAACGCCACTTCAAGCCAGGATACAGACAACTACGATTCATCCAAGACAAGAAAAGAGCTAAGTACCAAGGACAAAGTGACATATTCTCTCATTACGTGCATAAGTGATGATCAAACTTAGCATAGTTCAGAGTTAGATACGAATCCTCCCCCTTTTATTCTTTTATGTAAATATTTATGTAAATAAATATTCTTTATATTTTATCAATTTGTATCTCTCTTAATTGCTTGTCTAGTTGCGTGTCTGCTCCCGATTTGTCTGCTGATGGGTCAGTGTGTGATATACTCAAAAATAATCATCCCCTAGACACCAAACAAGCTCAATTCACATCACACGCGGCGACCCGTCACAATCAATACATCAATTGGACCCCACAATGACCTGCTAACCAATGTCAAAGTTAAACTCAAACTCTATGACCACATCACAACGCGTCAGGGCTTGCAAAGACCTTCCTACAGGGAACGGTACCAGGAAGAGGAAGACAGAAAAAGCAATGGGAAGACATCAAAGAATGGACGGGCCTGTCAGTGAATGAAATTCTATCCAAGGCAAAGGACATAGAGGAATGGAGAATTACGGTTGACAGATCTTGTGTGGTGCCCCTCCGACATACTAATGGACATATGAAGGTGATATTGCATTGGTTCTTAATGAAAACGCATTGTCAGCCTAGGCCCGTTGAAATCACAAACTCCTTTATTCACGGTCTAGCTGTTCTAGATCTAAATTCTAGAAACACAAAAATTACATTTCAGCTAATTAAAAAAATGTTTCACAAAGGGACGCAACAGATAATGGTCATTGTATCTGATTGACAAAAGCCGTATCGAATGACGCCCCTTGTCTTTCAACTTCCAATCGATCTGGAATGTATGGTGTGCCTGGCTGTTGCGTTCTACTGCTCCAAGTACCTAGCGTTTATATAATGTAATTGTAAGCTGTACACAGTCGGCCTTTAAGTTTAGTCAATTACATATATATCTCTTATAATACCTCTGTTCAAGTCAGAACTTCATAAAGGAATCTTGTCGCGGAACTCAAAACTACACTAATGATTTTGTCTAGAAATTTAAAAGTTGAAGAATATCGCTGGGAAAGAATTGCTAGCTCGTTGGCTACACGAGGAACTTTCTACTTTGACCGTCATCATTTTTCAAAGTAAAAAAGAAATAAATAATTTGGCTATAAATTGGAGTAAAATAAAATATGTCATAGTCATCCGTAGTTTACCAATAACAGAGTTGTTTAGACTTAGTAAATTGAAAGTTGCTTCAAGTTTATTGATAGATTATCTAATTGCATGTGTTTCTACATAAATCTTATATATAATAGGTCTACATTCTAGATCTAAAAGTGGGCCTTGATTTAGATTTAGGCTGGATTCTTAATCAGATACATGTAATGAAGGTACTAATAAATAATTACCTCCTTTTACAATGCCCGCTGCCTTAATTGGTAAATTCGTTCGTTCAGAAAGCTGCAGGTGTCATTATCACGAGTTTAATACCCGGTTCGAGTACAAATATACACTATTTTTTTAAATTGTCAGACAAATTTTATAATTAGTATTTATGTAGTTACGTCTTATACACATCACAAATGACAACATAGAAAAAAGTGACGAACACTTCTGATGGTACAGTCGTCATAATTGAATGCTCCACATTATCAGCTTCGCCGGAGACAAAAGTTTTGATTTATACGAATACTGTGAAAGTTCAACTGACATTCCCCCCTCCCCGCAGGAAAACTGGCTAGATTAACATTCAAATGCTCTACACAAGACAACAAAGTAAGTAACAAGAATGTAACATTTTCCCCTTTCAGACATTGTGAACTAGGGTCAAACGATGTTAAGGCCCTCTGTTTGTATGGCCAACGGTTAACGAGCAGGGTGTCATGTGGACAGCACAACCACCAACCGCCTTTATTTTCCCCAACTAAAGTCAGGTACCCATTAGAGTTGGGTGGACGCAAGGGCGCCCTAAAAATTCCGAAATTCACAAAGCCCAGTCTTCACCGATCAGCTACCTCGCCACCCACTGGACAATAAACATTGCGTTAAAGATATTCGAGATCCTGTCGTTATGAGTGAATAAGATAAGAAAAGAGAAGATAGATCATTTTTATTGATCCAATCTAATGGAAATTCAGTTTGATTACAATTGACAACCTCAGCGTAACTACTGTACAGAAACGATATTGATGAAAAATTCGAACAACATTCACATATGAACACACATTCACAACCAGCGCTTTATTAATTTGACTTCTATGTACTGTTTTCAGTATTTACAAGATTACATTGTCAATTACACATAAGACAAAACCAGGAAGTAGTTACATGTTTTCTCAACCATTTTTTTATTCAATGGAAGATTACATTATCGAAAACACAGAAAACAAAATCGTAAGTTCCATGTTTTGACAACAATTATTTTGTGTGTGTGTGTGTGTCACAGTGTGTGGTTTATTCAGGTTCTACTTTCATTTACACTAGCAAATAAGACAAACAGGTTGAGTAGTGATGCCCAACCTAATTTCACCAAAGGGTCGTTTTAATTTCTGACACTCTTGTCGTGGGCCACATGAACGAAAATGTACAAAAATAAAATTACCTGAATTTGAAACTATTTGATAAGAAACCCGTGGATCTAGTTCTTACATTAAGGAATTGGATATCTGAATCTTATCCGTAAGGGGAAAAGCCGCTATAAGGTTTGTGCAAAATGTCCGTCTGTCTGTCTCAGGGCGCCAAAACTAGAAGAGATACGAAAAATATTTTTTCACCATTAAATGCGGCTTGAAAAAAATTGGGTGCAACTGCTACTTTTAGTTTTCTAAAAGCAAACCGTTTAATTTATAAAATTAATTATGCAAGCGATTTTTTTATAACAAAACACCAATTCTAAAACAATTACGTAAATGTAAGGGAGGAAATGTTACAATAAGAAATGCTCCCCACATATAGATATCACGCACATTTTTTAAAATGAACCTTTAGCAGCGACTTTCGTGTACTAGCGTAAAGCCCGGCCATGACATGATTCTAAACTAATTTCTTAAACTTTTTAAAAAAAATCAGATTTTTTAATAAAAATTTGTTTAGTGCCCCCTATAGAATAAAAGAAGCATATTTTTGTACGTTTTGTCTGTTGGTTAGTCTGTCTGTCAGGGCTAGATTTTAAAAAACACACTAAAGGCTTTGGAAATATGATTTAACCTTTACTGTTCCTTCAGAAATATTGCGATAGTTTAAATTATCTATAATAGATTTTTCCGGATGTTTATGTCTAGATCTACATTGAAATGTTATTATAAACTAAAACTAATCTTCTATTTTCAAATTTAATAATGCATTCATTCTATTGATTATCTTGGCTTTTTTTTTTTAATTTTACGTAAATTTTATCTAAATAACATCCAAATTATTAACAATAATAATTTACTAGTTGACCGGCGGCATAGCATACGCCGCTATTTACCAGGGCCGGCGACCGCAGTGGGGCCCGCATTTCATAGGACACACAATTTTATAGGACCCGCTCTAATTTAAAGTGTAAAAATTATTAAATTAAGCCATTTTATTACTTACAACAGATTCCCCGCGCTATCCTGTCGATTTAACATCCCTATAATTATTTGTCTGTTAAGCTATTGCTTTAAAAGAAATCAAACACATTTTTAAAAAAATATAGTCATTTATAACGCTGTTAACCATCAAGCTGTAAGGGAAATAAGTCTTTGGCATATGGTTGAACACAATCTTCAATTACAAACACAATAGCACACTACAGACTGAAAAGATAAAATATAATTTTTAAAAAGTCGAAGAACAAAACTCCACTTGTCTCTCTAACCTTGCTAATGATTTTTTTTTCCACCACAATTGTTCACAAATATTCGTATTAAAGGTCTTTTGCAAGTCAATGGATTTTTTTCTAAAGAATTATAGAGTATTTGCGCTCTAGAAAACTTTCTCTTTGACTATTAAATACATAAATTATTCGAGTTTTAAATATGGTTCTAATTTTTCGCATTATAAAATAAGTAAAGCGAATGCGTTAAAAAATTATTAATGGAGCTAAAAATAGAAATGACCTCTTTACTTGTTGTTGCATGTTGTTGCACGTTTGACCTCTTACTTTGAGAAATAATATATAGATAAGATATATATTAAGAGTGCTAAATCAGAAGTTTAGTTTATGTACATCTACATCTCTACAGATCAATGCTGAAAGATTTTTTAAAATCGCTCGTGTGACATATTGTATATATCAGGCTATTAGTTTGTAACCAGTTTGTTATTAAGTTAAGAGCAATGCCTTGTCGTGCGTTTAGCGTGCTGAACTGATTATCTCGACGCTCCCGGGTTATGTGTCTGTTTGTTTTACATGTTTCGAATGTTTCTTCAGAGTTAAAGATAGTTTATTTCCTAGTCCAAACCTTCCGCAGGAGGGGATGGGAGCTTGCAGGAATTGAGCCAGGGACCAACGATAAATCCGAACTATAGTCTAGTGCGCAAACATCAAGATAAGGCAGGTTTATACCCTGCTCGCCATCCTCCGTCGTCCAGCGAGAAGTTAATTATTTTCAACTTAGAAGGAACATCCGAAACATTTTGCCAATAGGCGGATCTGACAGGGATCCGACTCCGACGGGGGCCGCCTCTGAGTTTGTGTATCACACAAACTCTCTTTGTAATCTTGTTTCTAGTAGATTTTCATTTCATAAACACACTAATGTTAAAGATCCTCGTATTAATCAATTAGGAAAATTGAGGGACTAACTAAAGATACATTAGTCAACATTTTATAATGGAGGGGAATGTCTACACCGACAATTCGGTGGGCTGAATCTGACCAGCGGGACATATTCTTTGATTAACAAGGTTAACGCATACACGTCCAGACCATACGATACATCAATTATGATTGACATCTTTCAACAACGTCAATCTGAAAACGAAAGGCCCTTGTAAGTAAAAGAAATGTGGCTTCGTTGGAAGCTATCTACTGGATTTCTGTATGTTTTATGGTCACGCTAATCTGCGTAATCCATATGTATTTAGATTCTTTAAATTGTATTTACGATAATTTTTTTTTTTATTTCCTTTTTTAAAAAACTTTTCAGCTCAAACTCAAACATTGGCGATTGATTTGTCGATAATTAATTTAATTAATAATGAAATAAACGTAAAGCAATTATTGATTGATTTTTACCATGAAGACAACATTTTTGATCCGATTGATTCGTCATTAGAGCAGAAAACTATAGATTGCTAATTATCCAATTTCCATCAGAAATGGAAAAGGGGGGGGGGGGGACCAATTTGACTATTCAAGCTATGGTCGTATTTTGATTGATCAAAGTAAAAGTGATATCGCACGCAATGATTCTAGTCATTCAATATTCGTGTCAGCTTAGTGGTGGCGCAGTTTGCTTCCCAAATAAGTTGTTCATGTTCGAATCCCGACTGGAATTTTGAACTCAGTTACCTCACCTCAAAAAGATATAATTGAATCGATAATCCTCCACTCCCCCTAAATAAAAATTGGCGCTTAGTTAATTAATATAATACTAATGGTAGCAACTCAACGAAGTCTTACAGTAGAATAAAAATTTTTCTGCTAGCAAGGTTTTGACAAGGGTAAAACCGTTTCTTAAGTCTTCAATACACAAAAGTCTTGTCTATAGTTGTACCAGTCCTTTCCCCATACAACATTAATACAGACCAACGACAGACTAACGTCAGACCAACGACATACCAACGACAGACCAGACAGAGCTAGGACAGAC
>JADKLZ010000728.1:27970630-27986574 GCA_021533235.1 Biomphalaria straminea
CCAAAGGGTGATTTTTTATTTCTAGAATCTTCTTAGATTTTGTGAGGATGTTTGCCTCAAACAGCTACCAATAACCTTACCAGCAGAATTTAGGATTCTCTAGAGTTTATTTTTATTCTTAGTGCTTAGATTCCCATACCAGTCAGTGATATTAAAATGTAAAATATTGCCGATGTGAGCGTGATAAAACATCTACCCCATTATATGGTTTTTAATTTGATTATTTCAACTCACATTCAGGCATCAGCTAACATTGATTCACAGCTAATTCAATTGTTTGAAAATTGACTTTGATCCTTTTTCTCGAATGCCCTTTGGTAGAAACTTCACCAGCTTTATAATACTTTTAAATATAATGTTAAATAACACCTTGATAGCATTCTCTCCACTAGGTTGCACCAGGTTGATCAAAGATAAGCTGTTAAACAATGCATAAATCATAAATACTTCATATTATCAATGAGAATTACTAATGTCTGGCGCCACACGTCGCTGCATCATGAAGTGACTTCATTAAACATCGTCAGGATGGGCCCAATTTTACCTTAATAATCTGATTTCCTTTCATATTTTGTGTACGTTAGTGTCACATATGCAATTCTAGGTTTATCTGTGAATTTCATATTTAGTAAGAACATGTGTGCAAATATAAATCTGGGTTTTTAACTGTACCTCAGGATTTACCCTACACCTATATATAGCTTGTTGGCAGACATCATGATTCAAATCTATTGGTTGGTTTGAATAAAAAGACATTTTGAAAAGAGGGGCAAAAAGTATGCGCCAAGTCCGGGCTTAGAATCTGTCTAGATGAGTCGCATGGTTAGATCTAATATGTTTATTTAAGAAAAAGTATGTCTTTGTGGACTCAGAAGTTTTATTAATATTATTTGTACATAGCTGTACTTATGTTGAGTTTAAATAAAAGTTCCTGTATTGTTTCATCAAGGCATTTACTCTGTTGAATCCTAGATGGTCATTGTTCAATATTATTATATTCAAAATACAATCCCCACGATTACTTCTCTCCTACAAGATTATGACATCTAATACAGAAGGAGCATTCAATCGTTACATCTAACACTAGAGAAAGAAGGTTATCGTGACACTTACTATAGAAAAAAAAAAGATTTCTAACACTACTCTTTAATAGAAATATTGATTTTAATACTAAATTCATAGATTGTTATGGTAGTTATAATTATTCTACTTAACTATTTTGAAAAATAGCCTAATTTGGCATCATTTATAACACGTTGGGGAAGTTTTTTTCTAATTTTGGAGGACAAAATTTCAATAAAAATGATGAAATAACAAACTTTAAGCATAAATCTAGGTCTAAATTCAATAAAAAAAATTACCAAGCTTGCTTAAAAATGATATTAAATGCAAAATTATTCTTACCTATGACTTTACTGTAAATTTTCTAAATAAACACTATATCTTTATTTATTAACAATGTGGTATCATTCAAAAGCTTAGAAATCCTCCTTTAAGATTAGCACTTAGAGTTTTTAAAAAATGAAGCAAAGGTAAAAACAACAATCAATCTACTAGCACCATGGGTGCTATTCTGTTTCAAAACTATATAGCTGCTAGTTAGCAGTTTATAGGTCAGTAGAGAAAGGTTTGTCAAAGTACCTAACACTGTAGTGTAGTGTATAGATCAACTAGATCTAGATCTATTAATATTAATATTTTTTTAAATAAATTTATAAAGATAAGATTATTTAGAGTTTACTAGACTAGTTAACTTAGAAAGTCGTTGAATTAAAGTTAAACTTTAGTCACTTTATTATTAGAACTTAAACTTTGAGTAGTTTGAGACTCCAATTAAAATTAAGTAGTCACTAGATCACTTTTACTAGATAGAATTTTAGAAGAGATTCTAGCAATCTAGATATATTATATGAATATAGTAATAAGTTCCAGTATTACTATTATTAAATTAGTAGTGTTAGTATCAGATCTATGGTAGAGTCTAGATTCTTATAACTGAACACCGACTTTCAGGAACTAGGTCAAATTTGTATTTTATTTTTTTATTTGGTAAAGGTTTAACTTACAAAAAAAACCTGAAAGCAGATTCTTATTCTGCAACCAAAGGACAATAAAAATAGCTGTGTTCCTTTGTATTACCACCAATATTCAAGATATGATTTTTTTAAAAATTGGGTCACTTCATGCTATTCCTATTTTGAATGCAGTTTTTGGGCTTTCTCCTTCAGTTCAGTGAGCACCATCATTGAACAAACCTAGATGTAATTGCTAATAAATTATAATAAATTATGTCTGTGTTACTTAAAAATTATTTAGATTGTAGTAAAAGAAGTAGATTCACTTTTGCAATATGTATTATATATATATATATATATTTATATCGTTTATAGTATTTATTTAATTACCTATATAATCTATGTGTAGAAACAGTATATATATATATATATATATATATATATATATGGTTACTATAGATACAAAGAAGGATCTATTTTCTAAGTAAAAGCAATTAGTTTAGTAAAGGTAATCAACTTTAGAAAAAAGCAACATTTTCAAAGCCCCTCCCTGTCCCAAGAAGTAAATAGATCATGTGAGGTGTCTGACTGATTCTGAAAAACTGTAAGTAGAGTAAGGCTAGTCTAGACTACACTCTATAATGTACAGTCAATCATGACAAGACAATCAAGTGATAATGTTTCTTGTGTGTTGAGTGGTCAACTGTTAGATGAATTGGACAGGTTTTATTCTCCCACTTCCCATTCTCAGATGAAGTTAAAATGTTACCACAGTTATTCATGAATAAAAAAAAAAGAACAAACAATTAGTGGTAATTCATTAATTTTGTTTTATAATATAGAAAAGTGAGTTAAACCCTGCAATTATGAGACAGTATGGCAGTGATTTTGCAGCTATTAACCTTATATAAAGGGGCGCGGTGGCTGAGTGGTTAAGCGCTTGCATTCCGAACCAGTGAAGACTGGGATTTTTAATTTAGGAATTTTCGGGTGCCTCTAAGTCCACCCATCTCTTAAGGGTATCTGACATTAGTTCGGGAAAAAGTAAAGACGGTTGGTTGTTGTGCTTGTCACATGACACCCTCGTTAACCATATGCCACAGAATCAGATGACCTTTACATCATCTGCCCTATAGACCACAAGGTCTGAAAAGGAAGCCTTAATTTTACATTTTTTTACCCTTAGATAAGCTTTGTTTTGTTCTTTAGATATTTTATATTATATATACATACATATATATTTTATTAGGCTTTAGTTCTAATTTTAAAAGCACTTAATTTTTATATATATATATTTGTTGTGTGTGCCCAGCAGATTACTACATCTTCAGGTAGACGTCCACTCCATATTGCAGGAAAATGTTTTCTAGCACTGCTAAACTAGCATCTGTATTTCTGTTTGTATGCCTTGTACTAGAGTTAACTTTCTCCAGTAATGTGGATCCAGGAGAGAGCGAAGTTGGAGGTAAAATGGTTGGAAGTGTACATTATATTGTAAACATTAAATCATTTTTTAACCCATTAGCTCCTTCTGCAGTCGGGAAATTTTTTTTTTTTTTCGTTTTTTTTTTTTTGTCCTTAACCATTGTGAGATGCTTCTAAAATTCCCTTTTTCAATATTCTTGCCTTAATAAACATGATTACAAATTATTTAGGAGATTACCCATTCTATTTTTAGTCAAATTGGGAAGATTCTTTATTGCTTAAAGAATTTTTCTAAAGAACAGCCCATAGGCCCAATGTACAAGCCCCCACCCGGAAAAAAGAGTATTTTTTTTAAAGCTTTTTTTATATTTAAAAATTTTTTTTTTGAAACAAGACTTATCATTCTATTTTTAAAAGTTGTTGTTTATTATTAGTATTAGATCAAAATTATTATTTTTTTTTTTATAATGTTTTTTTTTTAAAGATTTTATATTCAGCCTTACTTCTTTGCTTAAGTAGTGGGAAGGATTTTTCCTAACCGGAAATAGGAGCTATTTGGTTAAACAGTGGTTTAATTTTTACTTGTGTGTTGAATAATTTACCTCATTTCTATTAGACTAACATTTATTTATCATTGATATTTTAGGACATGAATACCAAGGAAATAAGTTTTTTTGCAACAGAATAATAAATAATATTTGATATAAATTAGTTATTTTATTTTAATTTAGAATTTCATGTATAACAGTACTTTATGAATATTTTTTTTTTAGTTACCAGTACATTCCCAGTTTTGAACATTACAACCAATGGCACAGAAACAGAAAAAGATGAAGATAGCAGCAAAGGCAACAAAGGTACATATCTTATATGGAGCAGTAATAGGCCTAATAGTTATCTTTCTTTCTTTAAGTTTTTATAAATATGTTTCAAATAAATTATGCAGGACTATAATAGAAAAAAAAATTGTTCTTTTTTAGGGGCTATCATTGCAGCAGTCGTTGTTGGTGTATTTGTTTGTGCTGCTGTCATTGTTGGAGTTGTCCTTTTCAAGAGAAGACGCCAGTGAGTTTAGATTTGAAACATAAATATTTGCATTTAAAAGTCATAATGTACTGTAAGGTCAATCAAGTAGATGGTAAATGTGTCCTTTTTGCCAGGTTGTCCTTCATCCCAATCTGAGTTGGTAAAATTGTCAAGAAAATGTATTAGTATATTTATGAATGACAGTTTGGGTCATGCTGACACTTACCAAACTAAGATAATGTTTGAGAGCTAAAAGTCTTCTTTCTTGTAATATGGCTCTTCAAAAGTTTGAATAATTTACCAATAATTTTTTTTTATCAAAGTAAATGAAAGTAATGTCATGTGGCCAGCACCATCGCCATTTACTTTTCCTTAATGGTGCCCATTAGAGCTAGGTAGACTCAGAGGCGCCCTTAAGATCCCGAAATAAAAATCTTTACCAGTATTTGAATCTAGGACCTTCTGGTACAGAAGTCAAGCACTTTACCACTTTCAGAATTTCACCAATTTAAAGATTTTTTTCTTTGTGATTACTTTTATATGGGGCATCTGTCATTCTTATATCATTACTTTGACATGGGGCATCAGTCATGCTTTTATATCATTACTTTTAAATGGGGCATCTGTCATGCTTTTATATGATTACTTTTAAATGGGGCATCTGTCATGCTTATATCGTACTCAGTGAGTTCTTTGAGAACCATTTGGTGGGCTGGGGGGATATCTGAGAAGTTTCCATACTGCCCTTAGGGCACAAACACAAATCTGCCCAAGTTGAGATTCAAACTCGAACCCCCCTCGTTAGGTGGCTAAGCATAGCCTAGAAGTTATGGACTCTTTAATCCTCTATTTACTTATTTTCTATTTCAAATATATAATCTTAAACTGCTCCAACTAAAGCAGAGCATAGATGGATCCATGAAAAATGGACCAGTTAATATAATTATGTGACAAAATTGTTGAAAACATGTTTTCTATTTTCTCAGTTTTCCTGTATTACAATCATAATTTTTGATGCTACTGTGTAGAAATAATTAATCCATTGCTTTTGAATCTTTTCATCCTACAGATCAATGATGATGGACAAAGAGAAGAAGATGCAGATCCAGATGTCATCTGCTCGCAATGCAGGTGTGTACCAGGACTTAACTGTCAGCGTACCAGCTGATGAGAAACCTCCAGCCAGCCCGGAGCATGAACGATTGAAAGCAGCTGAGGACGCCTAAATACCAGAAAGTATTTCATCTCAGATTAGTTTTAAGTTATCATTTGGTTTTATGGTAATAGGAAAGGTCTGAGGTTGAGAGAGCTAGCCTCTTTTGTTTTGGATGGCTTGGTCGACTCTTGTTTAGGATTAAGTTTTTGATGCAGTCAGTTAGCTGTATTGTTTTTAATATATTTTGATAACTATGGACAAGACTCTCATAGTTGTGATTTTTTTTTTTTTCTAATTCTGTTTTCTCTTACTAATATTAGATAACACGGTTTCGTTTGACTAAATCTGGGATCCATCCATGTTGCTCAAATGAAACATTGTACTAAAGAGAAAAGCCAAAACCTTAATCAAAACTCTTTTTTTTTTCTTTGTTCTATATTATAGCTTAAAGGATCAACAAATCCATTTGACATTTTTGTAACTATTTTCATGTGCACACTTTTTTTTGTTATTTTAATCACGTATGTTATTGTTTGCCAAAGTATACACTTTTTTCCCCTTGAATTAGTGACGCAGTTTTAAGGTGTCTTTTAGCTACGGGGACATGATAAAATTGTTACACATTATTCATGACAAGAAAATGAAAAGTTTTTTTTTTTTTATTTACATGAGAATATACTAATGAAATTAAAAGCTAATCTTATTACTCGAGCATACATCATCTCTATTAATTGCTATGGCTTTTGTTTTCCTGGTTTTATGTTGATTTGCTGAGGCACTTGCTCAGTTTTAAGTCCAAGTCTGCAAAAAGAGCTGACAGCTCAGCAGCAAAAAGCTGTCTAGAAGAAGAAAAAGAAGAGGTCCTAGAATTACAAGTGCACACTTTGGGTAAACACTAATATATTTGTTAACAATGTTGGTTTTTTTTTCATTCCAAGAATCAGACATTGAAACATGTTTTTTTTCCCCCACCATCCTCTTTGCCTTGTCCTGACCTGTGAAGTGCCATGTTTTAACATTTCTCTACAAGGACATTAATGTCATGTTTTTTAATGGTATGAACTTCTTGCTTGGAAACTCCTTTCTTTAAGTAAAAAAAAAGTCATTTTATCATTGAGTGTATGTATGCAGGGGAGTCACTCGTTGTTTCATTCTATTTGCTGTTGTCAGATTCACATCAGTGAGAATAGTGGTACACAAAGTAGATGTTACTGTGTAAATTTGTGAATTTGTAGACTTTGTCACTTTTTTTAATGTTTTCTTTTATTTCATTACAGTCATTAGCTGTATATTTTTTTCTGACAGTAACAAATTTGATATGTATTTACACTCATTGTCTTGTAAAAAACACTTTTCATTTAGCCAGTGTTCTTGTGTTAAGATTGTTTTATTTTACAATTTTGATGTCCATTTTTTAAACATTTTGCTTTATTGCTGGCTAGGCGAATGTTTTTCATTTATATTATTGGTGATGGGGGTTAGGTGGTAATAATAATAATAATAGGCTTGTCTTCGAGTCCGAAGATTAATGAGGAATACAGTGTTAGGTGGTAAATATTATTTAAATCACGTTTGTTCCAAGGAGCAGTTTTGTCTTGCTGCCCCAGACTAACAAATTACCCATACCAGTAACAGCAATGTTTTAAAATATTAATTGAAAGTGTGTCTGAATTAAAGATTATTTTCTGGGAACTGTGAGATTTTAAAAATTAAAACAAAATTACTAATTCTTTGAGTTAAGAAAACTAAGCCTTTGTGTTCTTCAGTTGATTTTTTAATCAGATAATGAATGACACATTGATTTAGCATTTATGGAGTGAAATCATCTAATGTGCTTATTTTGTATTTCTAATTAGTTGGGATCATAACATTGTATGATGAGGTATTTACAAAAGGATGCTGAGAGTCAATGTCAGCTCCTCCTGTACTATATTGTTAACTGTGCATTTAAAAAACAACTAAAACATGGGCTACAAGACAGAGTCAATCAACCACATTTTACACTTCATTTTACTTGATGTTATTACTGTGTTCTTATCATAATTCTTGTGACCTTATGAACTGATCTTTGCCATGGTCATATTGTGACTAACTCATTTATTCCTGTATGATACTCTAGTCTAATAAAATGTACACAATCTGTCAACCCAAAGAGATCAAAGTATTATTGACATAATTTATACATCTTGCTTTTGTTCACACATTACTTTTAAAAAAAATGATAGTTCTTTCATAATCACTAATAGAAATATCTTCCACTAATCCCAGACTTAATTCTAGCTCAGGCTATATAGTTATACTGACTAAATGTTTATTACTGCTACATTTCTCTACAGTATTTTGTTTTCTGTATCAGTTATTAAAGATGTCAGTCGATGTCCGTCACAAATAAGAAACATTTTCTTCACTATTAGAGATTTCAAATGCTTGGAGGGGGAGGAGATATATATATATAGATTTCTTGTGTATTTACAGTACAAAATAAAGGAAGCATTGATGTTTTTGAAAAGGTGCTTGTATTTAATTTGTGTGCATTTAAGTAGCACTGTTGAAATTATAATATATAAAAATTTCAGTGTATAGGAAATATTAGACTTTCTTTCTATGACTTAAAACTCCTTGGCATTTAGTTTATTGTGAAAATCTCCAACAACTCAGTCTATATCTAGCAATTTTAGAGTTCTCTAGGAAGACAAACATTTGTTTGAATATAGACTCCCCATATTTCTGTGAGATGGTCTTGTTAGAATATAGTCAAGCAGCAAAAGTCATTTATTGACCATTAGTCTGGCCTGCATTACTTAAAGCAGCTAATGTAGTAAAGCAGCAAAAGTCATTTATTGACCATTATTCTGGCCTGCATTACTTAAAGCAGCTGACTTGATAAATATATGGTATTGAATATCTTGAAACCTATTGATTCACTTGGACAGACTTTACTCTATGGCTGACATCACCCATCAAAATTATAATAATGCTTTGCTTTGTGCTTCAGACTTTTACAAACAATTTAATGTAAAAAGTAATAAATTAATAGGGGTAGTACACATTTCTTTTTATAAATTTCATTTTTTAAAAGTCAAACTGTACCGGTAACTACTACTAAAAATACTTGTTTTTATTTCCAAGGTTTCTCTTGATACCCCGTGTATATTCATTTATAACAAATCACTCAATCAAATATTCAAAAACAAAGTTTAAAAAATCATGAAATTTTTTTTAACTACTTATTTTGCAATATGAACAATAAGTTCATGCCCTGAACCAATTATCATACAGTACAATTTTTTTTAGACAATATTGTCTCTTTGGTTTACATTCTTCTGTGACACAATGTAAGCTGTTCCTGTTTATGTATATAGAGATATTCTCTTTTTGGCTTGTGTACAATGTAAAACCATAAAGTTATTGGTGCAATATCTCAGTTGTTGTGCATTATGTTTTAGTTATACATACAGTTTTAAGTTGTTGCCAGTCAGAATACCCTGTAAGTGAAACTTGTTCTATTAATTGAGTTTTTTTTTTACTGTCATGCAAATGCTTGAGTTGATTTGCAATATTATTCATCACCTTCACCACCATTATTGAATTTATCATCTATTGTAATATTATCATTACCTATGAGACAGAATTCATATATGTAGACTTATAGAAATGGCTTATGCACTGGTATTCTTAGAGACAATTATAAGCTTATGGCTTCAACTAAAATACCAATAGTTGTCATGTCGTCCGTTATAACAAAATGTCCCTTTTGTGACATATTTCAAAACTCATTAGTTAAATTTGTTTTTAAATTTCTGCTAAAATCAAGCAGTTGAGAATGAAAACTGGTATTTTTGAAAGATGTATTTTTTGTACACCATTATTAATATGTCATTTATTTTGGCTTGTCATGCTTGAGTGTTGTTGAAATAAAAATATAATGCTTTTTTACGTAAAAAAAAAAAAAATGTGTTTGTTCTAAATTCTATTTGAAATACTAATTTAAAAAAAAGTAATTTATAAGTAATTTTTATTTATAGAAATTAACACTATTTTGTCCTTATCATGATGAAACTTTCTAAGAATAATCCTTTGATCAGACCATAGGAAATGTTAGAGGTTTGCCCTGGGAGCTCAATTAGTAAAAAAAAAAAAAATGCCTAAAACTGTAGCCATGCCTCTATGAAGCTACATCTTAATGAAATTTGGAATTCATATTCCATAATTGCTCTACAATTACATCTTTCATCTTCGGTACTCGAAGCAATCATTACAAGGCTTTGTAGTTTTGTATAATCTTAAAAGTAGTAGGCTCCAGGATGAGGGCTTGTTTTGTAATGTAAGACGCTGACTTTGGAAGGGTGTGGCCTATCCATTGCCAGCATCTCTGAAGGATATCTACTTCATTGGGCTGCTGCTTTGGACTTTGCCCCCAGTTCCCCCCTCATTGTTGATCATGTCTGGTCAAAATGACCCTAAGAATCTTCCTGATGAGTATTTGAATTCACATTTCCTTTCAATTTTTTAACAGAATAAGGAACCTCAAATATTAATATGCATCTCATTGTGTAGATACGTTCTACTGTCTAAAACATCTAAGTACATTTTAAAATGGCAACAAGAAGATGTAGTTCATGAAACGTTTCATTATGTTCAGTAAATTTTTTTTAAAGTGGATAAATATTAATTATCAAATGATAATTTTTGATAACCATTTATCAGGGCATAAATGCTTGGCTGCTTATCAAAGGGCTCGAGTTGTGTTTGCTGGAGGCTTAAAGCATGGAAACTTCACCAAATGCGTCTACAAAAGAGATTGGACCATAGTCATTAAGCATAGTATAGTATGAAAGATGCCCTATAGCAATAACAAAATTTTTTTTTCAATCAAATTCCAAATCATGTAATTCAGCTAGTTAGGATATGATCAAATAACATTACAATAACACATAGTGTATAGTACAAAATTTAATAATAACAGTGTGCTGTGAAATGAACATTCCATTAGTACAACTCATATCTGTTCTAGCAATCTTTTTTTTCCGCTGTACCATTTTCTTTTAGTACCAGTCTTGTCTGTGACTAGCTATTCTGTCTTGCCCAGTGTAGCGATGTTCCTTGCCATCTTGATTATATTTGTAAACATATTTCTCTCTAAAGTATTCTTGACTTAGCCTGTATGTCAGTAATGTCTTTCTGGATTCTCTCTGAACGGTTTCTTTGTCCATCTTCCAAATATCCTCCTCCTCTTCTTGTTCCTCCACTACCCTGACCTAGATAAAATAAAGTACATTGTTTTAGTCATTGTAAGAAATTTTAGCTGTGGTCAGTGGTCTATTTTAGAAAATGTAAACACTTTAAATCATACTTAGATAACAGATTATTGACATTGTCTAAACATGAAGGCTGGAATATACGTGCTGTCTGAAGAAGAATACATAACTTAAAAAATGCTGAGTAAACACAGTGTTCAACGTATAGATTATCCCATTTACAAGCACTGTAAACAACTATGTACTTGTAAAGAATAATTAAGATTTGCTTTAACTCAATACAAAATGAAATAAATAATAATTATCTTAGAGTCCATAAGGATATGTCTTACAATTTGTGGATCATCTTTGAGAGAAATATCAAAATCATTTTCAAGAAATGGGCAAACATGAAAATAATTTGTACCTTTTATTTTAAAAAAAAAGGATTTAAACATATTTATACTATTTACCTCAGCCCAGGCCTGAGCCACTTCATCACTCTCGTCATTAATGCGATGCCTAACGATGAATTCTCCATTTTCTTTTAAGTAGCAGTGCTTGTAATCCTTCTCATCTTTAGGTAGTCCATAGGGAAAAGTTACTGGCTTAATGCGTATCAAGTGTTTGACGATGCGCAGTTTTTCATTGATCTCGGGAGTATTTTTCAAAACTACTGGGTTGTAGGCCTGTTCAAAATAAAAGGAAGAGAGACTTATAACAATTGACTAAACAAAATCAATTCCAACTGATGTATTATTTGCCACTATTAAATGTTATCTTTATTTATCCATAGCTTAAAAGAATTATTATTTGTCTGTGTTAGATAAATGTGACAAATATGCAGGTCTCGACAGGGTTTGCATAGTCATATACAAGAGATACAACACTCTTTCTTAATCTTCAGAATCAAAGTTACTGGTAAATAATGTCATTAAAAAAAAGGTAAAGACTAGTCAATTAACCAATTTTTATGACTAATTGTATAAAAGGGTGTCATGTTGTACACACACTTTTTAAATATTGGTTACCTTCTCAAAGAGACCATACTCTTTTAGGATGTCTTTTTCCCAGTATGGGCGTGTGTAATGGCTTTTCATTCTGTAAACCATGTGTAGCATGGAAGGCTCAGGCTCAGGCTGGGATTCTTTCAGTTTTTTATGCTTGAGTATAGGTTCAGCCCATGATGTGTCCTTTGGATCAAACCACTTCTGTATAGGTTTTTTCCTTCGGATAAAAAGTCCCCTACTTTTCCATCGAACTAACTCTAAATAAGGAAGCTTGAGTGTGGATAAAACTGGCAACACCTGTGAATGAGAGAGAAGAAAAAAATTAGGTTAAAGAAGGATGACATTTTTAAAGTAAGTTGGAAATCTAAAGGTTGCTATTTAAACATGTACCAGTAGACATCTCATAATTTTCTGAGGGGTTTTAAATTGCTTATTTGTTTATAGAGATCTATAGGCTAAAAAAAAAAAGGTCACACACAATAAGAGTACAGTAATTAGTATGTATATTGATAAATAATTTTATCTCTGACTATTTAATTACACCTAGCAGCAAACTTCATAGCAGTATAGACATACATTGTTATAATGGCATTTAAGTGTCAGGGTTCAAATATATATAGTCTTGACTTGGCTCTTGTCTTGTGTTTGGTCTAGGGGGTTTCTGATTATTCACTTATATAGTACTTTAATTAATTCCAATTACGAACAGTTACTACTTAAAATACTTTGACTCAAACTCCTTATATTAATAATTATAATAATACTTTAATATCCAACAATGAAATACCAATACAAACACCAGTCCAGGAAGCACCCGTCCAACCTTCCTGGGCAAGAGCAAAACCTTACTGACTTAACACACTCTCTCGCACATTCAACTAAGACTAATTCACAGTTCACAGCATGTGCAACACTAATTACATTCACTACAAAGGGATATAACAATCATACCAAAATAACAAAGTAACATATTCATTCTCACCATACCACCCCCCGACAATAAGATTTTTTTTTTCTTAGAAAGGGAAAGACAATAACATGACAAAGTTAAAATAAGACCAGGATTTTAGAAACAATATCAAAATGTAAACAGAATATGACTACGACTCTAGTTAGTCATTCTAGCTGG
Organism: Biomphalaria straminea; assembly: GCA_021533235.1. Classification (NCBI taxonomy): domain Eukaryota; kingdom Metazoa; phylum Mollusca; class Gastropoda; family Planorbidae; genus Biomphalaria; species Biomphalaria straminea. The sequence continues at coordinate 27,983,629 of JADKLZ010000728.1, forward strand.
ATCTAGCTAGTGTATTAAAGTATAGATCTATATTTATTTACTTCTATATATATCTAGTGGGAACCATTAATTGACTCTGACTCAATAAAAAATAATTCTAGTCAGAAAAATCTTGGAAGACTTGTAACAACAGCCATACACTCATAACTATTTCCATTCGTGATTTCTGTCAATCATGACAAGAACAGACCGGTACAAAAACTTTAGACTCCTATATATTATATATCAATGGCACTCACTGATCAGAAAACATGAAAAAGACCAAGATGCCTGTGTGTAGTCATTGAATGAACTCTTGATGTTGTGTCTGTATTTAGTTAGAACTATGTCACATAGTCACGTAGTATGACTATGATTAGTATGAATATGATATCTCTGAATTGAATACTGTGTTAGTAATATTTTATTTAAATTTAATTAATATTTATAATTATGACTTATAACTTATTATGACAATTATGTTAGTGTTAGTTATATATAAATGATAATTACATAATTTTATTATTATTTAGATCTATATTTATAAATATACTGGTAATAGTATAGATAAGCAGATACCTTTACTGACCACCATTTTGTTGGTAAGCATATTTATCTCCCTTACCTATATTACACTTTCAATAACTTTTTTTAAAGAGAGTTTTTGTTCTTTTGCTGTCAACTTATGACATTTCAACATTTATTTTATTTTTTGCCTTTGTATTTTATTACATAAAAAATACATACAAATAAACCCATTTTTTAAAAAGATATTACATTTTTCTTTTTCATGTCATTGATTTTATCATTAAATAAAAATGTGTATGTCCACTTTTTTCATTTTATTTAATTACTTTTATTTTGCCACTAAAAGATATTTTGTTGAGCTTAGAGTTAGTTATTTTATATTTTTCAATTTTTTTTTGTCTGTTGTTATTAATTTAACTACATGATTTTAATTTAGATTTTTAGTTATTTTTCATCGTACAAAAGCTTGTTTGCATTTTAAATGAATTGTAATATTAGATCTAATAGCTGCTAGAAAGAAAGACAAAACAGCAACAGAAAAAGTTGTCAAGTAATTCAAGGGAGATAATCTAGTACTAAGCCTTAAAACCAAAATGGCGTATTTTTAGTGACAATATATGGTTAAAAGAAATAAAACTTAAAAATATATATTTAAAAAACTATTTATCTCCGAGCAAAACAAATTACATATTTGTAATCTGCATTTTTTTCTGCATATTCTTAAAATATACTAGAAACCTGATTTAGCGTATCTAGTCACGTAAACTAATACCCATAATTTTATTATTATTTAGATCTATATTTATAAATATAATATTATCATATGACTTTTTATGTTATTAATGTTTGAAGTAACGTCTGTGATGAGTGTAACAATAATTTCTTAAGACATCAAGATCTAGATAATGATTTAAACCTAGAATCGGTATAGAATCTACAGATCGATAATGGTACTCAAGAGCTATTTAAAATCTAAGTCCTAGATCTAAGTCTAAGAAAATACAACAGTGAAGAACCATGAACCTACTATTTTAGTTTGCAAGGACGCAGCCATCTTGAAAAAAAAAAAAAAAACACTTTTGTAAACTTTGTACTGAATTTCATACTATTGGTAAAAGGGCTGTCTCATTCGTAGTCTTAATGTTATGTACACAAAAAAATATATGTGCTACCAAATGTAAATTAACACACAATGACACACACACACACACACATTATTTTTTTTTATAAAGACAAAAATATTTCTATTTACTAATTATTTGTAGTTAAAAAAAATATATACTTCGTGGAATCACGTTGAGATAGGGGTATTGTTAGAACTGTTAAAAACAAAAATGTACTTCTTAATCTTATTTTAGGGTAGGCTATATATAGGCCTATATTACAGACATTATTTTTTAAAAAAAGAAGATAATTCCGTCCTGTGCATTTCATGTGTCATTGTTAATCAATGAGTGACTTAAACTGGCTGATTCAGGCAACCCATTCCATTATCTAATGATAGGCCTACAAGGGAAGAAGGAGCACTTGTACGGATTTGCATGGAATAAGAAATACGTGCCTCTATCTTTGTGTCTCTCTGAGTATTCCTATACCGTATTTCATTAGTTGTTGTTTTTTTTTTCTATATGTAAATTATGGATCAGTGTTTAGCCTATTACTATCATTCAGTATCGTAGCTACTTTTCTTTTCATTCTTCCGTCCTGAAGGTCTCTATCTTTAATAATTTTACTAATGGTGTTACTCTAATCAAATTTGAATATTCATTTGTTATAAATATCACTGCTCTATTTTGTATTTGTTCTATAGTTTCTTTTTTTTTTCTTGGGTTGTTACCTGTTACCTATCCCTTAGTCTGGTGGACCGTTGGGGCGCCAGGCAAGACTTGTGGACCATCTTTCTCCATTCCTCTCTATCCTTTGCCCTGTTTAAAACCTCTTTCAATGGTAGGCCTGTCCATTCTTTGATGTTGTCTTCCCACCGCTTTTTCTGTCTGCCTCTTCTTCTTTTTCCTGGTACTGTTCCCTGGAGGATGGTCTTTGCGAGTCCCGAAGATCTTGTTACATGGCCATACATTTTGAGCTTTCGTTTCTTCACAGTATTTAGCAGGTCATCATGGGGTCCGATCGCTGCAGTAACCCTGTCTCTAATCTCTTGATTTGTGATGCGGTCTTTAAATGTGATGCCTAGGATCCTTCTGTAGCATCTTGGGTTGAGGGAGTCCCAAACAGAGGATCGAAGCATATTCTAACACTGGCCTGACTAAAGTTAAATAGCTTTTTAGATTTACTTTTTGTTTGATTTGTAAAATCCTTCAGGTAGAAAATCTATTTCTTTATTAATGAACATTGAACGTCTATTGAACAAACACATTCAGATCTCCCCTTCTCTCTCTCTCTCTCTCTCTCTCTCTCTCTCTCTCTCTCTCTCTCTCTCTC
>JADKLZ010000728.1:27986584-28038507 GCA_021533235.1 Biomphalaria straminea
CTCTCTCTCTCTCTCTCTCTCTCTCTCTCTCTCTCTCTCTCTCTCTCACACACACACACACACACACACGGTTGAGATGACAGTCGAGGTGTGAATACCACATGCCTAGCTTGAAGATAAGTTTGTCAGACAATCGTCAAAAATGCTTTTTTTTTCTTTCGGGCAGAAGAATATACAGCGTTGAGTCACCGGAGTCAAATGGAGTTCGATGATGCTAGTGATGACCGCTAGGTACTTTCAACATCCTAGAGCCTTTGCAGTCACACAATAGCCCAGTTCTAAATCTGGACTTGCTGTTAGTGGGCTTATCAAGATTCATTCTGGGAAAACAAAGTCAATATTGTAATTCTCTAATGATGGCCAATGCATGAAGTGGCAGGTCTGGAACAACAAGGCTCGGAAGTTGTCTGCCAAGTCTGCTGTCACCCGTCAGCCATGTCTAAAATCAGAATAGTAGGCCTATATTTGTTTTATTTAGATTGAATTCTTATTTTAGCATAGTATTTTAAAATAAGACCTAATTGTATATATTTTTTAAATTCTTTGTTGAATAATAGTACTGGAATATTAATAAAAATTTCGAATTTTTATAATTACAAGTGTTTTTTTTTTCATTATTATAGCTTTTACATAACGCCGTTACTTTCTTGCTTATAGCATGCTCAGAGCGCTTTGGTCCAATCTCATTTGTGGACCAGTTGGGGGCGGGGAGGGGGTATCTAGGAGTTGGTTTTCCGTGCTGCCTCTAGGCGCTCAGTAAACACAACTCTGCCTGAGTCAGGTGTCGAACCTCGAGCCCCCTTCTATGTAGCCAAGTCAAGTTTAAGCGCACTTAGCCTCTCGACCACGCTGTTATATTCATAACAAACGAATATTCATATTTGACTAGAGTAACACCTTTAGTAAAATCACTAAATTTAAAAAAACTTCAGGATAGAAGACTTAAAAGTAAAGTAGTAATTATACATAAAACACTGAACCATAATCTTCAAATTCAAAAACAAAAGACAAAGATAAAGGCACATTCCTCGTCCCATATGCTAGGACAAATTTGTACAATAGCTCCTCGCCTACCTCGCCTACCATAGAGCATGAAATGAATTGCCTAAGTTTTCCAGGAAAACCAGTGACTTGGCAGAGTTTAGGTCATTGGTTAATATGCATGACGCGTAGGACGTAATCATCTTCTTTTCTGAAGTAACGTCTGTAACATATAAGATAAGATATTATTAGTGTGTCTGATTTAAAAAATTACAAATCTATGAGATAATGAAAAGTTTTCTTTCACTCAAATCAAAGGCTACAGTCACGTGAAAGAACAAAAAAAGAAATTACACTCCCTTGAAGTAAGCTCTTCTTGGCAAAGAAAGGAAAAGAATAGTGTTGTCATAGCAACAGCAAATGTTTTAATTTTAAAACTCTGATAGGGATGCGAACATCATGGTAAAACATCAGTTTCATACTTAAATATTTTTTCTCTATCTGAAATTCTTCACTTAACTATTATTTCGAAGTAAAAAGTAAGTATCTACCAAGGTATAGATCTAATAGATATTGCGATATTTAGGCCTACAACAAACGAATATTGGCATTAACTAGGGTAACACAATTATTAGTAAAATAAATTAAAAACCCTAAATTTAATGAAGGCACTTTAAGTATTTCAAATATCAGGACTAGATCTAGATCTAGTTTCTAGATCTACTTTATAGCGCTACTTTCATGCTAATAGCATGCTCAGAGCACTTTGGTCCAATCTCATTTGTGGACCAGTTGGGGGGGGGGGGGGGGGTTATCTAGGAGTTGGTTTTCCTTTAGGCGCTCAGTAAACACAACTATGTCCGAGTCGGGTGTCGAACCTCGAGCCCCCTTCTAGGTAGCCAAGCCAAGCCAAGTTCAAGCGCACTTAGCCTCTCGACCACGTTTCCACGACGTATGCTGAAAGATGGTCGGTGTAACAGAGGTGCCCGACGGAAACGTTTTAAAGACCAGCTTAGGCGCCAATTTGCTTTAACTAACATTTAAGAAAGCACCTGGCACCATTGGCTTCGAGATACACATTTGACACTGCCGATGAGAGAAGTAGAAAAAGATAATCTAAACCGACCACCGGTGGACAATGGTTAAATAAGCGTTGGATGTGGCAAAATATGTAGGCCGCAGCTGGAATTGTGTACGTACGTGAAATGTTGCATTCATTATTCTTTGGACTCGAAGACAAACCTTTCAGACTTTGCGAGCTATGGGGCAGATGGTGAAAAGTTTCTCAGTTTCTGTGAGAAAACTATTCTACTCTATCCTATATAGATCTTTAAGGAATATTAACAGCTTATATTGATTTTCTAGAGACGCGGTTGTTGATCGGTAAGGTGCTTGGATTCCGAACCGAAGATCCCGGGTTCGAATCCTGGGAATTTTAAATTTAGACCTCTTTGGGCGCCTCTGAGTCCAGCCAGCTCTAATGGGTACCTGACATTAGTTGGGGAATAGTACAGACTGTTGGCCGTTGTGCTGACCACATGACACCCTCGTTAACCGTAGGTCATAGAAACAAATGATATTTACATCACTTGCCCTATAGACCACAAGGTCTAAAAAGGGAACTTTTTTTTTCTTATATTGATTTTGTGATTTTTTAAAAAATAAAAGTTGTACTACTTTAGCTAACTACAAGTGTTCAATATTTCTACAGCTGTGATGCTATGAATGAAGTGAGTGAAACTCGGATTATTGTCTTACACGCTAGCCTAGTCAAAAAACGATCTAAATCCATCACCAAGAACGAGGCTTATAAACCCAGGCATGCACTATCAGAGACTCGATTTGACCATATGCCCGACGTCGTCATTGGCAAAGTCATGTCCTACTTACACTGGCTCGAGCGGGAATGGCTAGTCCTTGCTTTCCCTTCGATGGCGCGCATCCTCAACTCGCCCCTGGCCTGGGAAAACTTCGAGAACGACAGGACGTACCCCATAGACATCCTGCACATGTACTACAGCGTGATCGTCACGCGCGAGCTCATCGTCATCCAGCGCTACGGCCGCTATTTCCAGTCCTGCTCAATCTGGCTTCACAGCTTGGTCGGCGCCGAGGAGTGCGGCGACAGCGACTGCCTGCTTCTCAAAGCCATCACGGACAACTGCACGAACCTTAAGCTTCTTAGTGTCATGCACCCCCCTGACGTCACCCTGACGGACTTCAAGTCTACATCGAGCTACTACATGAAGCACATCAAAAGTTTAGCCGCCAAGCGTGGCGAGAACTTCAGGCTGTGTCTGAGCCGTTTGTTCTATTCTTCCGTCAACACCATCGCTACAGGCATAGTAAGTTATCTTCTGTATCTCCAAGAAAATGATTTGCTAAGGCACATCTCGTGCTTAGATTTTTCTCATGGCCTGGTTTTCGATGCCCAATGTGCTTCTTACATGTTTGGGCTAGTGAACTGTGAAAACATAAGCATTCTGAAATGCCCAATCCACTCTGTCAACACCACAATCGTCCTTAGCATGGCTAAGAAGAAACTAAAACAATTATATCTCGTTAACGACGATCACACGCAAGAAGCTGGCTTCCTAGAAAAGGTGTATTTGGATTGGGAAAAAATTAGCAAAGAGCTGGCGAGGAAAAAGAAGAAGAAGCGATTTTTAATGGTTCATTACATCTTTAGAAACAGAGCAATAAGCCACGAAGATCTGCATCCCAATCCGCTGCTCCAGTCTCTTATATTCGATAATTTGTCCAGCAATATCTCCGCTAAGCTCTTACGTCGCATCGCAGATCAGTATGGCTCTACACTGCGCATCTTGGCATTCTGCAGTAATTACTGGGAATTTCTCATGCATTTTGCAGACCTCGGGGAGATCAACGAAAGCTTCAAGTATCTAGGCCGCAACTGTGTCCAGTTGACAGCTTTCCTATCCTGCTTATCACTGCCGTCGTCTGCTCTGGTTTGCTTAGTCATGAGCTCTACGAGCGTCTCTACGGTCCGCGTGTTCAAAGAAAACGTACGATTGGCCACAGCAGACAAACCGGAAGGTGTATTCCTGCTCAAGATGGCGCGGGCGTTGGGACTTCGGAAGTGGGATATGGTGAAAAAAGGCGCAAACATTTTTAAAATTCCGAATGTAGATTGCCGACTACTCTTCGCTACTTGTTTCAATGAATTTTAATTAGCTAAGACTTAACATCATACGTTGGTCAGTCTCTAGGTACACTACAATTATAGACCAAATCTTTAAAAAAAAATGTACTGTCGTGACGGCTATTCTTTTCAGAACTTGATTATAAATTTAAGTCAATTAAAAAAAAAAAGATGTACCCACCAACAAATCGAACTTTGTAAGCCTTTAATTTACTTTAATTGTTAGCGGTCCCTGAAACGGGAGTAGCCGCTATTCAGTTTTGTGTGGTCTGTCAGATCGCCCGTCCCGTTTACATTTCGTAAACTAGAAAATATCTGAAAATCCATCATGATATGTTAGATCTTTTAAAGTTCTAATGCAACGGACATTGTCTTATCTGAAAGCGAAAAATTTTGGAAAAAAAAAAAGTAAGGAATTTTATAATAAAAATACATTTTTCACTATTACTAATAGACAAAAAAAAAGGGGGGGGGGGCTATGAGTATCTAGCCTATATATCCCCTAGCAAGAGGGCGCGGTGGCTTGGCTTCCGTACTGGAGGTCCCGGGTTCGAATCCTGGTGAAGACTGGGATTTTTATTTCGGGATTTTCGGGCGCCATTGAGTCCACCCAGCTGTAATGAGTACCGGTACCTGACATTAGTTGGGGAAAAGTAAAGGCGGTTGGTCGTTGTGCTGGCCACATGACACCCTCGTTAACCGTGGGCCACAGAATCAGTTGACCTTTATATCATCTGCCTTATAGACCACAAGGTCTGAAAGGGTAACTTTTTTTATATCCCCTAGCAAGCGTTTACCTGCTAAGCTGGCTCGTTTGCATACTGTGTCAAGGAAAAAATAGCGTTCTATTTTTTAATCAGCTGTTCATCACTGCAATGTGTCGGTTATGTTACTTGCAGTTATAATAGGGTCTGCCTAACGTGTATTGAATTGGGGCGTTCAAAGAGAGTTTGATTCAATTTCTAATGTAGAGTCAGTGTGATTAATTTTGTTAAGATTATAATAGATTATAATTGATAGGTGTGTGTCCTATTCTTGGTTGGAGGACTGTAGATTGCGAGGGAGGACATTGATACTATCCAGTTTATTTGGCGTGGTTATTTCTTTGTACAAAGCTCTGCCCGTGCTTCCTAAGACAGAAGCCCATAGGTTGAGCCACTCTTCGGACTGCTGGGCCAAACTAAGATTCTTATGTTTAAGTCCTGAAGAAAGTTAAAGAGTTTTTCTTTGGAGATTTCCATGTGAAACTAGCTCAGATCCATTTCCCACACATTGCTTAAGAATGCACCAAGCTGTAGACATGCAACTTTGTTTCAGTCTTCTCTGTCCTAGCGCAATCCTTCAGAAGGCTGGGAATGGCAGGTTTTGAACTTACCACCACCAGGACAATAGTCAGAAGAGCCTACTACACGACCAGCCTCAAAATGGTCTAATACTAGTGGTTCCATTTTGTAAGATCTTCAGATGGGCCTTTTAGAAAATACAAATGAATCAGAAGCAACACTAACATTCATAAATAATATTCCATCTTTTAAAGAACCAACACTAACATTCATAAATAATAGTCCATCTTTTAAAGGTGTTTAGGAGAAGTGATGGCTAAGTAGTGTAGTAGAGTAGTTCAGCACTTGGCTTCCAAACCTGGAGTCCTGGGTTCGTATCTAGGTGATTTTAAATTTCAACATTTTTAGTCCAACCATCCTAATGAGTACATGACCTTAGTTGGGGAAGGTAAAGGCAGGTGGTCGTTGTGCTGGTCACATGCCACAGCAAGTTAACCATTGCCCAAAGAAACAGATGACCTGAACATTATCTGCTCTATAGATTGCAAGGTCTGTATTGGGAACATTACTTTTTTTTTTAAAGGTCTTAGGATAGGCATTTTAGATGGATGTGAAAATACAAATTAATCAGAACTAACTATAACATTCAATCCTAATAATAATGGGAAAAAAAAAAAAAAACAACTAAGAACTTCACATAAAAAAGTATCAAACAAAATCAATCTATGGGGGAAAGAGGGTGAATACAGTTTTAATCTCATTGCACCACTGAAAAATGATTTCCTTTGTTTTCAAAGGTAGACAGAGAATATGTAGCTCCATTTTAAATCTCCATAGGAATACACATGATACATGGACATCTACTTTTGGAACAACACGTTACTATGGTAACAGAGTGAGATGTTTTCTATAACAGTGAACAACAATACAGTCACCATGCAGGAATTAAGATCAGCATAAATGACATGGCACCTTTACAAAGTATCCACATGAAACATCACAGTAGAATTAACTATCTAAATACAATGAATGATACTATATGTGAATACCGGTACATTGAATAATACTATACAGAATACATTGAATGATACTATATGTAAATATACCGAAAGATAGTACATATAAATAAGCTGGATGATATTTGAATACACTAGATGATAGTAGATGTGAATACATAAATTATAACCCTGTGACATCTTTAGACTTCTTCCAATGATGATTTCAAAATGTATGTATTACACAATGTCATAAAACCAGCCAGTTTCTCTCCAGAAGCAGCACATAAAGAAACCTAGATTACACTAGTTCTATGTTTAATAATAATTTATCAATATATAATAAACATACTATTAAGCTGAAGGCGCTTTAAAAAAACAACAACACACAAGGACATGTACATGCATAGAATTATAGCCATTAACTAAGACCCAATGAATAAAATTAGCAGGAAAATATTACTTTAACCTAATATGAATTTGTAAACATTTTATAGCCAGTAATTGTGAGCACATGACATGATAATGGGGACATATGTATACCCTATCAGGCCTTCTGATCTATGTGGGCTGATGATGTACAGGTCATCTGTTTCTAAAAGCACTTGACATACAAACAGAGTGGTCATGAGTTTGAATGTCAGTGATGACCAAGATTTTGATTCAGGGGAATATTTAGGACTTGTGTCCTGTTAACTCTGATGGTGCTAGGTCATTATACTGGCCAGATCATACCATCCTAATCAGAAACATAATGGAAGGACACAATTGTTCTTCGTTAAAAAAACAAAAGGATCCACCAAGTGCCCAAAAAATTCCCTGAGGTGTAGAAACATTTCTTCAATACTCATTTGCTGAAGACAAGCTGCCAAGATTTATTCCATTGTTGCCAGACAAGCTGAATTGAACTTCAACTGAGACAAGCACATGAGACACAGTGGCTGATTGGTAAAGCACTTGGCTTCCGAACCAATGGGTCCCAGGTTCAAATCCTAGTAAAGACTGGGATTTTTACTTTCAGGAATTATATGGTCCAGCACTAATGGATACCTGACATAAATTGGGGAAAAAGTAAATGTGGTCATTGTGCTGGCCACATGACACCCTCGATAACAATGGGCCAGAGAAACAGAAAACCTTTACATCATCTGCCCTATAGATAACAAGGTGTGAATTGGGTACTTAAAATTTTGTTTTTGGCACAAAACCAAAAATAACAGGGGAAATGTGTACTTGGATGGTTGTATAAAACATCAGTGGTTTTATTTGAACTGAGTTTGTTATTATAAGGCTTTTAAAAAACTAAAATACAAGAAGTTTTGTATCTGATGTCATAAAACTGACTCATTGGGATGGGCATTAAGTTTAAAATTAAAAAAAAAAAATTCTTTGACAGAAAGCAGAACATTTATTTTAAAAGGTTTGTTTAGGACGGAAACTAGCTAGGTAAAATGTCCCTTAAAGAATACTGTTTGTATCAAAACAATAAACATAGTTTGAATCTACTCGGCAAGTCACTTCTGCAAGGGCAGGACAGTTCATGACTACATGCTCAACAGCCTACACTACAACACAAAAACTGTGATATGTTCTGTACACAAGTAATACAATGAATAGTTGCATATGATGTATAAATAGTTATCAAACATTTACTAACATTTTGTACCAAGTTAATGTACAAAGAAATTGAAAGAAATAATTAGTAGATATATATATATGTTCATGACAAAGCTCACAAGCTATTACTCTTCTTAAGCAATCACTGAAAGCGCTACTCACAGCCTCTACACAATAAATAACAAAATGACTCGTTTACCAAGTCATCAGCCAAATGAGATGTTATAACGCCAATCTAACTTAGTTGAGATCTAAATATTTTCAAGTATATCATTACTCATAAAAGACTTTTAATTAAAACATTTTGAGCTTTAAAAAAATGACATTGTATACAATCAGTTCTTGGTTGTCTAAAATTTGATTCACCAACCATTAATACTCAAGAATGTTTCTCAATGAACCACAATGTAGAAATGATGAACATAAAAGTAGAGTTACTGAAATATAAAGCCCAGTCTGATACAGTTAGTAGGTAATAATAATGCACAATTGATACAGAAATGATTGTTGTATAGTTGTGCCTTGATGACATTGACTTAATCATTTGTTGAAAAAAACAATCTGTATTAAAACTCAGTTGTTACCACTACCCATCTGCATACCATAATAATATGGTGTATGGGGTGTACTTATCAAAAGAACTTTTCAAGTGTAAACCAGCCTCCCATATGTGTATAATAATCAATACAAAAACAAGTGTATAAAAAATAGTTGTGTGTATAGTAAGACTACCCTCACAATATATATATAAATATGAGATACAAAACAGAGTGGTCAAAAAAGAGTTAAGGCGCCACATTTGATTGCTTCAAAAGATTTGTAGTAACAAGTCCTCTGATCAGTAACTTAAAGAGTAATGTTTATCTAAACACTCAATAAATGGAACAGACACACACAAAACAAATGCATCTAAATTATTAAAAAGTTGCTGATTTGTATTTTTTTTTCCTTCTATCAATCCCCCCTCCCTCATTTTAAAGATGTTTGCTATATCCAAATATAGTAAGAACTCTTGAAGAGACCAATAAGTACTACCAAGAGACTTCATACCATAAATTTGAGATATTCAATGCTAGTATAGTCTGACAATTATTTGTTATGTCACACATTCAGAAAATACCAAATGCCAAAAAAAAATTTTCATTCCAATGAGACACTGCCCAATTGCTATTTCTTATTTGTTGTATCAAGTCCTATAAAGTGTTTGTGACACATTTGTAAAAAAGTATAGGAGACATTCATAAACAAATAATAAAATGGTAAAAAAAAAAACTTATATTTGTGTCATAATTCCTAAAATTGTTAATTGTCACAAATGACTTAAAACTAGAAAAAAGTTTCAACCCAATTTAAAGTTTCAAACAAAATGTCATGGTAAGCATTTTGTTGGTGGGAGATTTTTAACCAAAGCAGAAAAATGATCTGGTCACTGAGATCAAGTAGTGCCAACAAATACCTACAAATAAGAGAGAAAAAAAAAATCAACCCAGCCCTTTAATACAGTGATGCCCAAACTATGGCCTGCTGTGCTATCCAACCCATCGAAGCAAAAATGAAGCCACTGAGACTCGGTTCCCATTGCAGTCCATGACAAGCCTATCAGAAATTAATTTGGCCTTCAGGCATAAAAAGATCGGGCATCACGGTTCTACTACAATTATTGTCATACCAATAAATTAAATAGACTTAACTAATGTAAGTCTCATACAGTCCTACCTAATGTTTGTTTGATAGTTTATGTTCTAGATTCCACTAACCAAAATAATAATTGTATATGATGCGGTAATCTTAACAACAAGGGACAGACCAATGGTGCATACAGTAAATGCTGGCAAGGTACATTCTCACATGTGAGTCTACAACTTTATAACATTTTCTCTAAGACAAGAAGCTTTATCTTTGATTAGAACGAGAGCACATGAAGAAATAATACATATTGCACCCACCTTAATATCTAGGAATGACACTAAAACAATAGAATTTAACAGACACCACAAATAGTGTTCACACACAGTTCTCCAATAAATAAGACATTTAGCTAGAAGGAACTAAACAACAACACCAAAACATAGATATCAATCAGCTGGGCAATCACATCCAAATGTTGTCCCTAGTCAACTATAGAGCATCACAAATATTGTCTTAAACAACAGTGAGGATTTCACATTTCTGCATGAGTTTTAGAAGCAACCAAGGATGTTGGAGTAAGAACCAAGTCAATAAGTAAAATAAGACTTACATACAAGAACAGAATTAGTAACCATTTAAATGCATACATAAAATTAACATTAAAAGAAATGCAAATTAAAAACATTTCATCAATTTATATCACCATGTACTTTTATATCCACTAGTCACAAATTTATATACAATTACATATTATATCCTTGTGACTTGTAGTAAAGAAAAATGGTTCCTTATCTTTTGTAGTTAATGTTACAGTTAAAAAGACTTCAGATTTGTTCTAAAGGCCAAATTCTAAGTGTGCAGTAGAACAGGAAAAAATGCTTTCAGTAATCTATCCAAAACTAGGATATGTAGGAATGGGACAAATATGTACTATACTGGTAATATTATTCTACTTAAATTATTATAAAAAAACAAAACATGCTGTTAAACTCTTTGCACATTTCAAGTTAAGTTAAGAGAGTGTGGCTAAGGGCTAGAATACATTGAAGGTCCCAGGCTTGAATTCTGATCAAGTTACATTTTATTGTTCATGTCAAGAGAAAGATGAAGTGGCCTATATAACCTTTTAGATGATAAAAAAAAAATCTTATTAAAAATAATTCAAGGTTTAAAAATGTAAAAGCTGTGAGAACTTAAATGATCAATGGAAGCCAGGCAAGATATTTCATATAGTTGAAATATACACTTAGACCTTCTTGTAATCCTTTCCATTCATTAGTGACTTGATAAAGAACTAACACATCATTTACAATACAAGCCATTTAGTCTCTGTTTATTTGTAAAACATGCTACAAACATTTAAAACTGTGTTCATTGATATCAGTTTTCTGTGGATCTGCGAGTGTGAAAAATGCCCAGAGTAGACTAGGAATGAAGGTGTACCAATCAGCCAACCAAAGAGAGAAATGTAAAATTAAGAATTTTTAAATTATATTATTTCATTGCTTTCATTTTATGCTTCTTCAGAGGGTGCCTAAAATTGACTAATAATGATTAAGAAATTTATTATTTTAGTTGATGTATTTTTACAATTAGTGATGATGTGGTCTAAAAAAAAAGGAAAGGAGGTGTAATACATAGTAGTGTTCACACTTCCCAAGCAGGCTGTAAAAATACAGAGACAATCTAGACTGTATAAAAAAAGGAAGGCAAGCCATTGACTTAAAACATAATACATACAAAAATGCAAGTCATTGAGAGAGAGAGACCTTACAATATGTGAGGTGCCAGACATCACAAGTGGAATGAGGTGTTTCGTCAACACTCTACAACAAGAGGCGGCCACAGGAGCAAACAACACTGCCTGCGTGTGTGCCAGGGCCGTACTGCACATGACATCCGGGTGTACACTAGTGAGCTTTGTTCTTGAGCTTAACATTGTTGTTGGTGACCGCCAGAGAGGAGGACTCGTTGTTGTTTCTTGGGTATGGGCAGAGCCTCCCAAACAGGAAAGACTTGTCTTTGAAATCTAGATAGGCAGTGAAATGGTAGCCCATATTGGTGTAAGCTATAACATACTCACAGGCTGAAAACACACTAAAGGCTGAAAAACAAAAACAAAATCTTTGAAAATCATTGAACATTGTAAATCATACTAACAACAAAGAAAACTAGTTTCAAAAATGAATAATGATGAAATAATAGGGTGGGGGTATGCATGGTGTCTCAGGTTCATATCTAGGTGAAAACTGTGGTTTTAAATTCCTGGATTTTAGGATGCTTCCTGAGCCTGACATACAGTGGGGAGGTAAAAGTGGTTGTTGCTGTGATGATCTCTATTGGTAGGCCATAAAGAACAGATAAGCTATTGCTACTCTAAGCAGAGTCATAGAAGAATAAAAACACTAACTGCAATTGATAGGGGGTATAATAAAACTTATGTATACTATAACTATACAATCTGTTCTTGTTGCCTTCTAATTCGATTAATATACATGTACTAAATCAATTCATTCAGCTACATCAAGATGAAATGTGTCATTAAAGGAACCACTTTAAATTTCCTAAGTAACATACTTTACTGCTTTAATCTTAGCTGAGAGTCAGTGTAACATGTTCTTTTCAATCTGTGTCACAGAACTGGATTCTCTTACAGATTTGACATGAAAATGAAACTTACCACCAACTACACAGTAAACTCGATGAAGAATAAAACTAGCTAATAGGCCGGCTGTAGCAGTTGCTATAGAGGCAAACATCACTTTTTTCCAATAATAAGATACTCTGTCCTGTTGGAAGAAGAAAATTGATAAAGACAATCAATTATCATGCACCTGAGCAAATAGCAAGGTAGAGCTCAAATCAATAAGATTGACACCTCACTTTGAAAATGTACCAGGTAAAAAAAATCTTCCATGCATGAAAAACACTGTTCCTCATGATCAACATAGTCTGACATTAATGTAAGAACATTATACTCTAAGACTCAAAGGTCAAAAGTGTATTTGAGGTTAAGTTCACCTGGTTCTATAGACATTAATAAATGACAATATAGTGTCACTATTACAGGAATCCAGGAATCAATGGCACTTGTTTCCTGGTGTTACGTTTGTTAATGAGACTCTGTCAATATATATCAACTTCAAAACGTAATCATCAAGGTTTATAATTATTTAATAATCATGAACAACTTAGAAGTCTTTTAGGTCTATGTAATTTTTATAGAAAATTTGTTCCAAATTTTGCAGAAATGATTGAACCTCTTACAAATCTTACAAAGAAAGGGAAATCTAACAAAATAATTTGGTCTGAACAATGTCAAAGAGCGTTAGACAAGATTAAGAGGGTTTTCTCTCAAGAACCAATATTGAAATTACCAGACATTAATAAAGAGTTTATTTTAGCAACAGATGCTTCATCTATAGCTATAGGGGGTTGTTTAATGCAAGAATATAGTGGAATTACACACCCTGTTTTTTATGTAAGCAGGAAACTGACCCTTGCAGAGTTAAACTATGCAACCATTGAAAAGGAGGGACTGGCGATTGTTTGGTGCATAACAAAGCTAAGTTTGTATTTGATGGGGGCTAAGTTCCAATTGTGGACTGATCATGCTCCGTTGGCATTCATTAATTTAAATAAATGTGGTAATAATAGAATTGCTAGGTGGGCATTACAATTGATGGACTATAAATTTGAGGTCAGGACAATACCAGGGAAAGAAAATGTTGTAGCAGATACATAATCACGCTGTACTTAGGTTGGGGAGAAATAGAAAAGTGTAGACTATATAATAACTACTTACATTCTGTTAAGAAGTAAACTAGTACATTGGCTTCACATTTGTGAGAAAAACTCTGGCACTGATGTAGTAGATATTCCACAGTAAAGTGTATAATTGTGAGTGGGCACAACAATAATAAGTGATTAGATATGGATTTTGATTGAAATGAGATACATGTCTAGTTGGCACATCATTGAAAGAAATAAGATTACATTTAGATATGTTACAGAAGTTATATCAATTGTTCAGTATAACAGTTAGTTTTGTGATGGGTACTGTCACTATTGTCACTATTGATGAATATAAATTTTTTTTAACATTAGAATTGTAATGTTATTAATATGTCAGTGTGTAGGATTTTGGTTTTGTATTACGTTAAGGTTCTCTAAGTTATAGATAATTTAGTTTTTAAATTAGAATAGTCTGATATTATATTTGGTGATTTGTATTCTGAACGTTCGATGTACATCGAACTTGTTAAACAAGGGGGGGTGTTACGTGCGCATTTTAGTGTAAATGTGAAAGAGTGCGAATACGTGCTGAAAGGAGGGTGAACAAAATGGAGACTAAATAACTAAGTAATGTTTATGTTGTTCATGATTATTAAATAATTATAAACCTTGATGATTTTGTTTTGAAGTTGATATATATTGACAGAGTCTCATTAACAAACGTAACACCTGGACTAATGTCAAATACTCTTTTTAAGATGAATGTTCTCAGGGAGTTGTTGTTTTTTTTAAATCTATATTAGAATTCCAATATAAGACCATCCTTACAGAAACTATTTTAACCATTTGCCATTTATTCTATTCCTAATCAACAACTTACAATACTATCCAGAAACTGTATGAAAACTAGTGTGTACAAACACTAATTAAAAATTAATATGAAGATATAAATATAGAACCCTACAACGCAAGATGAAATTTAGTGGAAGAAGAAATGGAAAAGCTGAAAGCAATTATTCTCACACACATATACACTGACAAAAGTCAATCTAATTACAGGCTCAGTGAAATGTTATCCCCTCCTCCACAGTACTTTACAGTGAATATCTTCCTAATTACTTTACAGTGAATATCTTTCAAATTAGTTACAGTGAATACCTTCCAAATTACTTCACAGTGAATATGTTCCAAATTACTTCAAAGTGAATACCTTCCAAATTACTTCAAAGTGAATACCTTCCACAGTAAATTACAGTGGATACTTTCTACAGTACTTCACAGTGGATGCCTTCCAAGAACTTCCAGGATACTTTCCATAGTAATTTACAGTGAATACCTTCCACAGTACTTTACAGTGGATGCGTTCCAAAACTTCTATTATACTTTCCACAATAATTCAGTGAATACCTTCCACAGTACTTCACAGTGGATGATGCTAATCTAATCAGAAGTAAATTACTATGTTGAACTAAAACACATGTGAATGAGGCTTACTGTTTCACTGAATGATCCTGCTCTGCTCCAGTTGAAAAGAATAGTATTCAGAAGCATGTAAGCTAATGATGTTACCATGAAGACAACAAAGATTTTCTCATGAATGGCTGAGGAGAATGAAAATATTTTGAAAAATAAATGTCAATTTGATCTTATCAAAAGATAATTTTGGTAACATTTATAATCATAATTAAAAATGCCCTCCATTTCTTTAGTATTGATTTTTTCAAGTTTTGTTTTAGTTTAATATATATATTTGGCTCAATAAAGAGAAGATGGGAAGAAAATATCAATGAATGAACATTTGTGGTGCAAAAAGACTAGAAACATGTGCAGTAGAAATTAGTAATGACATAATAGGATGCTTTAAATGCTCCTGTACTACAGTACAAACATACCTATTAATTTGAATAATCAATTAAATGACATTGCTAAAACAATTTATGTTTGATAATGGCAAACATTTTTTTAAGCAATCTCATTCTACCTTTAAAAAAGTTTGTTAATATAATATGCCAAATAGACATTTTCATTATAAATGTGTTAGAATTTAAATCTGAAGACATTCTACAAAGAAATGGGAAAATAATAGTAACAAATAAAATATAGTTATCACAACATCAAATTAAATCCACCTACGGTAGTTCTCTCGGTTGGTTATATATGCCACCAGAGTGAGACAGGAGTTCTCAACAAAGTTCAGCCAGAAGTTGACCTTGATAAGAAACATATATTTGGCCAACCTCTGTGGGTGCACGCTGTGAGCCAGGCTGGCATAGTGATTGTAAGTGAACAGACAGACTGCAAACCTGGGCGTGGAGTGAAGGGCTATACATGTGCGCCACAAGTAGGTCTGCGGAGTCACTCCAGTCACTGCACTGATGGAAGGGATGAAGTTTTTAACCTGTGACATGAAATACAGGAAACACATTTAAGCAATCCACAAGACGTGACTTTCACATAACATTTGACGGGAAACCATTTCAAATGATTCAGATATGATTGCTGGCATGAAATGAAAATTTTAGAAGACTGAATCATTTATATGGGTACTGGAAGTACTTAGTGCTTTAAAAACATTGCAAAGTTTTTTTAAAAAGTAACTTTGGAATTTCTTCTATACAAGTTACAAGTTGTGATTTTTAAGGTGTCGTGTTGCTTCTTCTCCTAGTCCTTTGATCTTTTTATCTAAGAATTTAAAAATTTCTCAGT
This sequence comes from Biomphalaria straminea, assembly GCA_021533235.1. NCBI lineage: Eukaryota > Metazoa > Mollusca > Gastropoda > Planorbidae > Biomphalaria > Biomphalaria straminea. The sequence goes on from JADKLZ010000728.1 coordinate 28,002,694, forward strand.
ATTTTGAGTACTTGTGTAATAAGAAATCTGTATATATAGCTCTCTACGTTGTTCATTCACGTGGGACAAGATGCATGAACACCGACTCTCTAACCCTCTATGAAAAAGTCATGGAAGGATAACTCTAAAGGGTATGAATCCTACACTTAGGAAAACTTGGGTTTTGTCTTTTGTGGAGCAAGCAATACCATGTTCAAGGTATCTTGCATCTTGGATAAAACAAAAAGCAACAACAAACCTGGGGGTTTGGAGAACAAGTACTCTTCTCTTTCTATATAATTCTCAATTAGATGTTGTTTAACCCACCCACCCGATTTGGAGAACTGTATCTTTCAGGAAGTGTTCACCCATCACTAAATAGAGGTGTATGCTACGCCGGCTTGTAAATATATATATATATATATATAATATATATATATAACAAGTGTTGACAGCTAAAAGGAATAGCAATGAACTAAATACACACTTTGCATACATAGAATTATGGATAGGAATATATATAATATATAAACAGATACAATGAGGGTCCTATCACTTCTCAACAAGGTTTATTTAAAAGCAAAAATTAATTCTATAGTAGAGGTGATACTAATTGAAGTCTGTGCAGATTGGAATAACTTTCTCAAAGTTAAAACTGGCACACCCATTTTCATGGTATGCAGATAGCTACAAAAGGGTTATTAATGATTTTTAATTATAACTCGTTTTACTAAATCTTGATAAAAATGTAACAAAAAATTATAAAAGTATTAATATATTGATAAACAAATCTTCAAACAAAAATACAAACAAACCAAACATTAACTAATTAACACAAATCAAGTGATGAAATTAAACTAAATAAAAATGGTTTTACATTTTCTAAGCACAGGTGTCATGCAAATCTTCTGAAAAAAATAATATTCTAAACATTGTATATGCGCTAATTTAATTTGTCATCTGATTAAGTCAGTGTGAATTGTATTTATATTATAATCAACTTTAACTTCTTGAACAGAGCATCTTTCTTAGACTGGATTAAGTTACTTAAAAAATTTACTTAAAAGTGAATTGTACTGAAAAGTTACAGTCTAATCACTAGTTATACACAACTAACGTATAAAGGAAAAAGTAAAAACTTAAGATAGTAATTTCCAGAACTTAATAACACAGCTTGTCTTGAGAGAAATATTTCTGACAAATATGTTGTGTTGGGATAAGAGAATATATATTATTAGATATATTTATTCTTTTTTTTTTACTAGAGAAGTTATCCTGTCCTAAACTTAAAAATTATTTTTTTTAAATTGTACATGAGTTGTAATCTTGGTTATCAAATATATCTCATACTTGCATAAAATCTGAGCTGAATTTATACAAATTTAGTTAAAGTATTAATATATATTTCTATGAATATATTCATCTATTATGATTACTAAGGAAACCACATCGCATGATAGAAAAATTATCTGAATTGAACGTTAGCGAAAACATACAAGCTTGGATTCTAAACTTTTTTCATCAAACGCCCACAATATGTAAAAGTGAACGGACATGTGTCAGTGTGACAAAAATAAATTTCGCCCACTTGAGGTATCACTCGGTCTAGGCATCAAACTAATTTATTTTGCTATCCTATTTTTTTTATCTCCGCTTAGCCCTTATGGCTATCTAAAGCTATTACCTCCACCCCCTTTTCTCTAGGCATCTGTGTCACGATGTAATTTCTTGATCTGACGCACACGTCTAGCTCTTTCTTTGTCGACGAGAATAAACACGCCTCTAACTATCTTGACCTAACATCCTGCCGCACCCCCTTTCAGGGAACGGGTCAATTCAAATGGACCCTCTTCAAATTGACATCTAGATAACGTCGTGGTCATCGGACCATCTTGGAAAATCGCGAGTTGACCATATTTGCCTGTGGACGGGCAGTCTAGACGCGAGGCGGCCCATATTTGCCTATCTTATCAATACACGAGATCAAGCGGAAATTCTTTGTCCAGACAGATCAGGCAATCTGACACATTTGAAAGTATGTCTGTCCCCTTTAGCCCCACCTCCTCACCCACGTGGGAAGTAGAAATATAATTTCCTATTTCTTGTCATTCTCATTCTGGAGAGCGGAGAGCGGAGACATATTTCTGCCTGAGCTTGCTTATTCATTTACTATATCTATTTCATCCTTGTTACATTCCTACTATTGGACTGGTGGTACGTGCCTTTTATAAAGTGATTAGTAACCTCTTACTTACTGTGTATATTTATTTATTTAGTGCATTATATTTGTGTACATATTTGTGTAATTCTTATCTTGGATTATGTAAGTAGTCACTTTATGTATTACATTTTATTATCATGACTTGTACGACAAAATAGTCAAAGTCATCCATTTTATCTGGACTAGAATTTATAACAATTCTTGCCACATATGTTTAGCGCTTCAGCTACTATTAAGTTACCGCTCGCCACGAGCTCATTATTACTATTGATAAATTCCTTGACTGGGAACTATCATGATATTTATGTAACATGTATTATCACCAAGTATATATTCATACTCATTCCATGACAAGGAATGAAGTAACTGTGTATATGTATATTCTATTTATCGGCCTGTTGGCCAGACTTATTACTTAGGTAAAACCATGTAAACATTATCTTATTTGTCTTATCATATCATTATCTTATCTCGGTTGATCACCTTGATTTTAAATGGCGCATTGACCCTGCGCTCAGAATAGACATGAATTATTTCCCCCTTGTATTTAATTTCAACTTCTAGAGATTACGTTCCTTGAACGAGCCCTGTCTCCATTCAAGCGTGCTCTATTGTTCGGGCCCAACGGCCAAATGTAAACAATAGCGACTTGGTCACTGACCATCAGTCGTTCCTCCCCCCCCTTCCCCTTTCATCTCTCCATCCAAGCGGCTCGTAATGATATCACCGTGACAAGGTGCGTCTTACAATTTAACGCTACTTATAGTCTCCCTTGACGAAATACAATTTCTACTATTTCGACTAATACCATGTATTAGCTCCCTTGGATAACTGTGAAACTAAGTTATAGTTTCTTCACATCATTATTACTTTACTATGTGTTATCGCCCTTGTGGGACTTCACTATTGTTGTCATTATTGTCTCCCCTGATGAGATGTAATATTTTATTGGATTAACTCCCCTTATTATTATGAAACTAGATCATGGTTTCTATTTAATCATTCTGAAGATGTCCTTCATGAAAAGGCGTCTACCTCCCAGCGTCATCATTGTGGCTAAGTCGATCTACGAATCTCGTTGCAGCTTTTATTACAGGCTACTCCTACTTGGAAGCCCTAACCTCGTAACGCTGATACCAGTCTGCTGACACCAGATCTGGAAGATACCAGCCTTACTCACTACTCAGAAGAGTCCGACCAACAACCGCATGCTAGAAGATCCGCCCCTGCAGCTACACATAGTTGGACTGTCCCGTGCGCTAGGACCGATCAAGCCAGCCACCCACAGACAACTCAGCATCAGTCACGCCGGTCTTGCCAGAGCAGCATAGGACTCAAAGCTAAGCAACAAAGCCCAATGACATTCAAACCACTTGTATCTCATTTCTTATGATGATAGTCCCATTTATGTAAACAATTAGGCCCCGCCCTAACACTGTACAGCTTTTTACCTTTTTCTTATTTCATTCTTATTATTAAACTGTACATATGTTTTACATAAAAGGTATTTGTTGCCTGCATTCCTAACATTGTGCCTGTAGTCCTTATGTGCAAGTTAAGGTCCTCAAAATATCTAATTCCCCTAGACACCTAAACGGCCACCATCTTTGACCTACTTGTCACAGTCAGGCATGAGAGAACTTAGCACTGGAGTGCTGCAGGGGTGCGTCCTCACCATATACCATATATACACAAATGACATTCAGAGCCTATCAGCTGACACTCCCATCATAAAATTTGCAGATGACACAGCAATCATTGGCCTTTTTGCAGGTGACGAAAATATGTACCATTCAACAATTAACCCCTTTTACCAATGATGTATGAATAACTTTCTAATTTTAAATGTTCAGAAAAAAAAGAAATAATTATTGATTTTAGGAAAAATAAAGATCATAATGCAGAAATTCAGATAGACAACCAAAACATAGAGCAATTACAAGAATATAAATATCTAGGCACAACTATCAACAACAAACTGAAATGGAGTGAACACTGTCAAAATCTATATACACAAAAATTCACTAGCGACTCTTCTATCTCAGAAAGCTAAGAAAATTTAGCATAGAAGACAAAACAATAATCAAACTCTTCTACACAGCAACCATCAGCAGTCTTATTAACTTTGCCATCACCTGCTGGTATGGTAATACTTCACTGGCACAAAGACTTAGAATAAATAGACTAATTAAAAAAGCATCGTATATGATCACTCAGCTACAGCTACCATCTCTTGATAGCTTTTCCAAGAAAGATGCCTTTCCAAATCACTCACGATTCTTAAAGACAACCTGCTCCCATTAAACAACTGTTACATAAGATCTGAACGAAGAAGTCATCTCCTTTCCATTAGGACTAAAACTGAAAGATTTAAAAACTCCTTTGTCCCACTTTCGGTCAGAGTGTTACGAGGACAGCTGTCTTCACCGAGAAGTACATAGTCATAGAAGTCATAAAGCGCTGGTTGTGAATGTGTATGTGTGTTCATATGTGAACGTTGTTCAATTTTTCATCAATATTTTTTTTTGTACAGTAATTACTCTGATTTTGTCAATTGTAATCAAACTAAATTTCCATTAGATTGGATCAATAAAAATGATCTTACCTTATATCTTAAAATGTCTTCGTTTAATTATTTAAAATTTAATGTTAGCAAAAAGGCTTTGGCTATGAACTATGTTTTATCATGCTCACATATAGATCTATGCAATATTTTAAGTTTTAAGAAACTATCTGGTCTGGCTGCTGGTAAAAATACTCCAATCAAAGGCAAAAAAAGAAACCCCATTAATGATTTGAATTTGGGCAACTTTTAGCATGTAAATTATGAGTGAGTCTGGTGTGAATTTATATTATAATAAATGGTTTTCTATTTATATATAATTATATAAATATAATGTAATGTCTGGTAATGATAATATTTATTAATAATTTTTGTTTGGTGTAATGCACAAGTTGTAAGACAAATTTTCTTATGACTTATGCCAAGTTATGGATAATAAAGTTTTATAAGGATTATAAATTTTATTATAAATTTAAATTTCAGTGAGTGTTTGAAAGTAGCGAATCTCTATATATAACAAAAAAATAATAACATTATAACTTAATTAGTTAGTTAAGTTAATATAAGATCTCTAATTTTCTCTTTCTTTCTCTTAGTCTTAAGACAGTTAAGTTCAAGTTGTAAAATCTAGATTCTAGAATGTCTAGATTAGAGTATAACTGTTACTGTTGACGCTAAACCCTGACTTCACTCGTACAAAATCAGACTAGATTATACTTACATTGCACATTGTTTCGTTAACATCATCAAACTGGAATATTACAGCGGTGACAAAACACACAAATAATGCAACTCCAGGCAAAGAAACCGTAACGACTGCAAATGGCCACATAGGAATATTTAAAAATATTTCTTCTACCACCCCTTTACTTTTAGTTTTAGCCATAGCGACAAGCCTCTCTAGATCTATGTTTGGGATAAAACGATGACTGACTTCAGATGTGAAGTTGTCATGAACAATCAATAATGATACAGAAGATAGAGATGCTTGATTATTAGAACCTAGTCTATAGTACACTACTACAGGATCTTATTGCCGATTATATTCTTAGTGCGATTTAAAAAACAAGATTAGATCTATATAGATTTTTAATAGCTATTTAATGACATAAAAAATTAAACAGAATGCGGTTTCTTCTTTAAAATACATCTAATGCTAAAAAAAATGTAAAATATGTTACTTTAAATTAGATTTATAATCTAGTTCTAGATTTAACTTTTTTATCTTATAATATTTCATTTTAATTCACTCATTTTTAAATTAGGTTGTTTAAAAAGTTATATTTTTATATTTTTGTTTGTAATGGCTGCCGCCGATAGCCAGGCATGTAGACTACTTTCGCTTTTAAATTTCTTAGCATTAGACATTAGACTAGTTTAAGACTAAAGTAAAGCCTTTAAAATCTTGAACAGTCCCACTAATACATTTTATTACATTTGTAACTTATTCCAAGATAATTTGAATCCATCATGATATCATCATCCATTAGAGTAACACCTCACCACGTCTAAAGTTAAAGTCTAAAACTAAAAGTAAAAGTAAAACTCAAACTCAATAGAATAACGAATAAGACTTAAACTTAAAGACTTAGACTTAGAGTAGACGTCGCTAAGTTAGACTTAGACGACTTAGTCGACTTAGAGACTGTAAAGACAAAGTGTAATTTTTGCATATCAGAGAATGAGAATTCTGTTATCATTATCAATAATTTATTAAAATATCATGATTATGACTATGAGTATGAGACTATGTCGACTATGACTAGTAGTAGATCTATGAGTTGAGTTGCGGACTCTTACTCGTAGTCTTAGTCTTAAAAGTTAAAGTTAAAACTCTGGATCTTTCTTCCTTTAGCAAGTTTGAACAATTGTTCCGTCTGGGAGAGATTCTAGCATATATGTATGCAGATACATCACATCTTGTCACTGTGCCTTATGACTTTAAATGTCCTAAGTGACCTAAGACTCTAACTCTAGAAACAAGGTCCATTACAATACATCCAAAGTATCACAGTGGCCATGCCTTACAGTTACAACAGAAGAGAAGCCTCAGAAGGGCATATTTTATAAGAATTATAAAAGGTCTGATGGACTGCCTTCCAACCCCCCACCCCTCTTGCGCAATGAACAATGTTCTTACCCTTTTGGCCTAGTCACCTAGTGACGGCCTAGTCATTTCCTGTAATGACTATTTCCACCTGGGCACCACCATTAGACTGGGTAACATAGCCCGGAGCTGCACACACTTTAGTATTTACTAAGCCCAAGTCTAAATACTTTAAACTTAAATTCTCTTCTAAACATTTTAATAGATTTAGATTCCTAGATTGAATCTAACTATAGTTCATCCATCTGATTTGATGATGACCACTTCCATCATCCAGGGGAGCTGAGTGTCAAGGAGGGTTTTCAGGCTCATACAGGGGATGACTTGCGGGTCTGGGTTTTCCCTCTCCCTGAACAGAATACTAACTAAGTCAACGGTATGTAAACGCTAAATGCCGACTATATGTTAGGCAACTAAACACAATTCGTGAAATATGAACCTTGTCAACTTATACCAGCTGAACAACAATTGTATCAAATTAACAGTTTAATAATGATGATAATATAACAGTTCAATGAATGCTGGTTTGACAGCCAATAATCATGATTTACATCATACACAAGGTGATATATACATATAAGTAATTAAAATTCATATAGCACACCTTGGTCTCGGTGCCCGCATTCACTCACAACTGAAAACTACAGCCTAGGGCGACGGATGCACGGGCCATACAACACACTGTTTCTCAGGCATGACTCCGCCGAAGCCCAAGCCTAAGTCCCTAAATGAAATAAAGGATCAATTCTTAACAACTGTATTCACAAGATTGTAACAAAGCGATTCGCGATCTACAGCATTCAGCAGACCGTGAACTAAACCAACTTACCCAAAACTGGGGAAAACAAACACCAAATCTCAAAGAAGCTGAAGAAGCCACCATCGATCCACTCACCGAGGCAACCAAGAAAAATGACAACAAATCGCACCACCTTAGAAACAGATACTCGCGAAGCTTATATGGTGTAAAAAAAGAATAGCAATCCCAATGTGCATAGACAAGCTGCGCATGACACTGAGGTCTTTGCACAGTAGTTTAATAGCTTGATAGCTTCCCTTTCTTTAATTGAACTTAAAGGAGTCTTTTAGGGTTGCACCTTGGATGACAAAAGTAGTTATCATTGAGCCTTGATGGATATCAACATTTTGCACACACTTGTAATTGTCACTGTTCTTCCAAACTGAATTTATAATAAAATTATAAATTTTTGATTATAACAGACTCAAGATGATATAAATAAAATTTTCACACACATCTTAGTTTATAAATTGTAAGGTTTTACATCTAAATAAAATCTTATATGGATGCTTATCACTTTAAATATCTAATCCAGATTTTAACATTTTTTTAATCAGCAGGTAGACAAATGTCCTAAGGATTTAATATTCAATGAAATCATAACAACATTGCAATGCCATCCTACACACACTATTGTAGCCTGCGGACAAATAGGAGGGGATGTTTTATTGTAAGTACTTTTGTTCTCTGTTCTAGATCTATTCATTACATTCATTTTTCCCTAGTGTCATTAGAACATGGAATGAGTTACCTGAAAACAAATGACTTAGCAGAGTTTAAGTCACTGATTAACATCTATGACTGGATTGAACATCAAATACATAGGATGTAATTGTCTTCTGTTTGAAGTCATGTCTAAGGTAAGTATGCATGCTTATACCTAAATGTGTATTATATATTATTATTCATTCTTGTATTGCATATCTATATAATATGCAATACTTGTATCTGTAGGATACTCAGTTTTATCTGGATTAATCTCTTTTGTAGATTGGGAGAATCCAAACCAGGAAGAGGTTTCCATGCTGCCTTTAGATATACAACCACAGCAATTGATCTTTAAGATATTAAATTAAACATTTGATTTTCTACATTAACTTGAGATTCTAAGTTTGGCAGCCTTGCAACTTAGTCACATGCTCCTCTGATTTTTTTTCTCTCAAATCTAGTAAGAGGTGTGTGCTAGCAGTTTTAGTATTGAGCAATTATAATATCAATAAAATATATTTTTAGATGTGAAATCTATGTGCAACAATATATTAATAAACAGTATTTTTATAGGCTTCAGCATTGAGCAGCTATATATCCAGAAATATAATTTATGCAATACTTGTATCCATAGGATACTCAGTTTTATCTGGATTAATCTCTTTTGTAGAGCGGGAGAATCCAAACCAGGAAGAGGTTTCCATGCTGCCTTTAGATATACAACCACAGCAATTGAGCCTTAAGAAATCAAATTAAATTAAAACATTTGATTTTCTCTCTACATTAACTTGAGATTCAAAGTTTGGCAGCCTTGCAAATTAGCCACTTAGTCACATGCTCCTCTGATTTTTTTTTCTCTCAAATCTGGTGAGAGGTGTGTGCTAGCCGTTTCAGTATTGAGCATTTATAATATCAATATAATATTATATATTTCTAGATGCGAACTCTATGAGCAAAAATATATATAAATAAACAGTATTTTTATAGGCTTCAGCATTGAGCAGCTATATAACCAGAAAAGATATTTTTTTAGAAGCATCAGCTATGAGCTACTACATATCTTTATCAATAAAAAGTATTTATTTAAAGGATTCAGTGCTGACCTTTTTATCTATAATATATATATCTTGTATATTAGTCTATATATATATATTTAGAGGATTCTTGTATAAGCAACTATTAATTAATAAAATTTATTTATTTAGAGGATTTGGCCATGATCAACCTCATACCAATAAAAGATATTTATTTAGTTAATGCATATAAAAATTATTAGTATGTTGTTGTTTTTTTCAATTATTGTACAGACAAAGATTCAGCCATACATCGAATGGTGAGGAACTTCATAAATTTGTACATCACAAGAAAGCATGCAGAGCACTAAGATTTTCTAGCGATGGAAGACGATTGTTCTCTGCCTCAAAAGATAAATCAATATATTGTGTTGATGTTGAGACAGGCAAGCTTAAAAGAAAGATAAAGAAGGCTCATGAGTTAGTCATAGAGTTTGTTATTGACTCTTTTTTTTTTTCCCTTTCTTTTCTTCTGGTATAACTAATTTATTTGTTTATAGTCACTATTTTAGAGAAATGTAAAATAAAAAAAAATGTATGCATCTCTAACCTGCTCTGGTATAGTCTCATTTGTTTTTTATTTTAATGGTTTTATTTGCTTAAATCTATTTAAACTAGTATTTGTATTAGGGCATTAGAATAAATTTAGGACTTATGGCATTAAATATCAATTATTTAGAGTTTACAGAAGTCTTTAAGACTTGTGATTTAGAGTTTGGGTTAGATAAGTGTTTACAAGTTGGTTATGATTTATACATATTAGTACTAGAGATTGAGATTTACCCTATTAGGAATAGGTTTTTAATGCTTTTGCAGTTGCAATCTAACTTTGGTATATCGATACCGGCACTACATATTTTGAGTTTCATTAAATATAGTTTGATGTTATAACAGTGTTTTTGTTTTGTTTTCAGATCCCCTATTTATAGTATGGTTCAAACTGGCGATACTTTTGTAGCTACTGGAGATGACGATGGAGTTCTGAAAGTAAAATATTTTTTTTTAACCATGCTCAACTTTTAGAGTTTCTTATCTCTATAATGGCTATTTAAATGTTGGATTAATTTTTAAAAAATCATAGAAATTACCTCCCTTCAATAGAAATACTAACTTTTTTTTTAAACTGAATGAAAGAATTTCTGTTTAATTATGATTCGATTCTTTAATTTATCAGTCTCTCCAGTTATTATCATTGTCACACTTTCTATAAAATCAATTGTTTTCAATGTTGGCCACATCATTTGAAACATGAAACTATATGTGCATGCAATGATAGGATCTGATACCTTACAACAGTCAATGTACTACTATTTTTAATAATAAAAAAATAACTTTGTAGGCAGAGAGTGAAGTGATATATAGTTTGAGTAAATGTACCCTGCACAAAATGGATCACAGAAATTAAGTTATCAAATAAAATTAAAAGACTTCACATCATTAGTTTGCATTATTAACTCTTTCTCTCCTAACTGACGATACCAGCGTTGATTCCATCAGAATGTGGTAAATAATTGCGGAGAGAAAGAGTTAACCGTTGCTTGTTTTGATAAAGCTATATAGGTAGCCTGAAACCTTTTTTCTTTCTCCCATATCAAAAGTATTGCTGTCCAAATAAACTTATTTTGTAAAGTAGGGAAAAAAATCTTACAGTGAAATTGTTAAACTGAGCATTCATTTTTTTTTTTTTTAATATTTTTGTACAATTTTAAAATATTGGATGTTTTAATTTTGTGAGTGTAACAAAATGAGGATAGAACAAAAAGTCAGATGGTAATTCTAAGAATTGTGCTGTATATATATAATATCTTACCATATATCCTCACCTTACATCACAACAGCTCTAAATTATTTATAAAGACAATGACATGTCACTTTATAGGCATAGACTATAAGAAAATAGACATCTGAGAAGAAAACTTTTTGATTATTATTTCTAATTTATTTGGTGTGAAAATTACACTGCATTATGTATAATTATTCTAATTTCTTAAATACTGATTTTGTTTGACTGTATTTGTATTTCTTTCCTTCAGGTTTGGGATATGAGATCAAAACAAGCCACCATGGAATTGAAAGAGTGTGAGGAGTTCATTAGTGATATGATTGTTGAAGATAACAAAATAATTATTGCAGCCAGGTACAATAACTATTTTTGGTATCTTCTAATAACTATCATGCAACAACCTTGGTTAGACCAATAGTAGAATATGCATCCTTTGTTTGGTACCCTTCAACTCAATAAACACATTAAGAAACTAGAAAAGACAACAAAAAAATAGAGCTTTGAGATTTAAAAAAAAAAATATTTACATTTTACTAGAGTAACATTTTTAGTAAAATCATTAAATTTAGAAGTCTTCAGATTAGAAGACTTAAAAGTTAAGTAACTATAATACTTAAAGCACAAATTTGCAAATACAAAAACGCAGCCTAAAAAAAATACTCAGACAGAAAGATAAAGACTCATTTCTTATTCTATATCCATCAATGCAGACCATGGAAGGCTCTTGCAATGCAGACCATGGAAGGCTCTTGCAATGCAGACCATGGAAGGCTCTTGCCTGCTTCCACACATATTTCCATTCAGAGCTCTCCTTTGCTTTTTCTTTCCTTTCCAAAACTGTCAGCTGTTGTAGATCTGCCGCTATATTATCAAGCTATCATATTTTTGGTGCCTACCTTTTGTTTTTTTGTTGATATACTATTTTTTGCTCCTCTGTTCTCTGGCATTCTTTTGAGATGACCTTCCGAACATAAACTTTTTTTATTTCATCATCGCTATAGAGGTATCTTCATATAACTGGTATATCTACTGGTTAGCGTGTATTCTCCATTTAGTTTTCTCTTTTGTTAATGTACATATTCCTTATTGCTTTGAGTCAGATAGTAAAGTATGCATAAAAGTGAGTCTCCTTGTCTTAGTCCTTGTTTAATCCTAAATTCTTGTGAATGTTCTCCCTGTATTATGAATTTACTTTTTAACTTTTTTGAGCTGTGTAACGTCGTAAGTAAAAAATGTCTTGCCAGTTTGTTGAGTATTTCAAATCCTTTAGTGCCTCGTAGATATCTTATCTTCTACATAGATTTGGTGTACTGATATACTGTATTCATAGCATTTTTTAGTATACATCTTAGTGTGAAAAGTGATCGATTGTGAATATTGATATTGATGCTAGTGTTGATGAAAATATCATTTTATATTTTCATTCTCTTTTCAGTGGCGAAGGAACATTAACAGCTTTCAACATTCGTAGAAAAAGAATGGATGTTCAATCAGAGTTGTTTGATTCTGAACTTTTATGTTTAGCAAAAATGAAGGTATGTGTTTCCTTTAATGCCAACTTTCATTAGTTTTACATGGCTTTTTTCGTTAACAATATTCCTTTTTATGTTCTTAAAGACCAACTGAAGAGGTTTTTTTCGAAATTGAGATAGCGATTGATTTAGATAGTTCATATCATCAGAGTTAGTTCCTAAAAATTTGAGATTTTAGAAAAGCGTATTTATATTAGAAAAAGTAAATTGAAAGTGTAAAAAATAACGAGATTTGAAAATCAGCTTTGATGGCCGAAACCGGAAGTGACGTGTTGTACTGGATAAATGTATAAATGTTAATAAAAATTTTTTTCAAAATCTATTTTACAGAAAACATATATGACATGTGGCATACAGACAAGTTTACTAGATGGATCTTTCATCATTTGGGAAGAACAAGAAGAGTTAATATTCCCTGTTTCTATTGTGAAACAAATCACAGAAACATTCTACAATTTTTTTTTAATAATAAATACTAAAAAATGTAAATACAAAATCACTTTTTAATAGAGTTCTTTATTATACACACAACATTATTTGTTTGTTATTTTAGTCCTTTTCACTTGCTTTGAATCAGGATTGAATGATTGAATATTACTATATCATAGCACAAAACTCTAGCAGGATGTTAGTTAATGGCAGCAGTCAATGTTTGAATCTGAGACGACAGAGAAGACAGTTCGGAGCGCGAACCACACAAATTTCTGGATTTCGAAACTTATTCAAATTTTGATCATTTCTATGTTATTGTAGATTTGAACGTCCATTGCAATGATGACTTAAATTGATCTGTAAAGGGGTTAAATTAAAAAAAAAAAAAGAGTTGGATCTCATTCTTCGAACGACGCTATTTATGAGAAATTGCATCTTCGAATACATATTAGAAGCCAAAAGAAAATCCACTGCCGAGGGCAGACGTAAACATTCAAAAGAAGATTTAAATTGACCACCAGCGGAAATTGGTTATGTCTTCACTGGACGTGGCAAAATATATAGTTTGCAGTTGGGCTGCGTAACCACAGAAAATACTGCATTCCTCATTAATCTTTCGAGGCCAGCCTTAATTATTAAACACTTTAAATTATGAATATCTCTGCATTTTTTAATAAAATGTTTTTTAAAAATATAAATATATTCATTGACTAATGGCTATTAACTGGCAATAATTGGGTTACTAAAATTTAATAAAATGAGTTCCATAACTACATTAACATTAGCCTATGCATTACTTAATATTATATTGAAACTGTAATTTATTTTTTACTTCCCATAGAAAAGAAAAAAACAACAACTCCTTTTCCAGTAGGATAATCTCTTTTATTTATAGTGATAGTCTAAACACAATTTAAAACCTTAATTTTGTTACAGTTACAGATTAACTTGATTCTAATGATTCTTTTCCAATCAAAATATAAACTATATGTTAACAAAAATTCTTCAATTTTGACATAGGCCTATAGATTTATAAAACTATTTAACTATATAGGCCCGAATATACCAATATATTTCTGAAAGAGTGTAACGAAATCCATATTTCGTAAAGTAAAATATAGTAATAACATTATAGAATTGGTAGCAGGTAGATCTATAGGTCTGATACTGATTTTTGCTTAGTTTTTTTTGGACATTTAGATCTAGTAGATCTAAATCAGCTAGACTACTTTTAAGTCTAGGTTAAGGTTAAAGCTATTTGCTACTCAATTTGCTAGTGACTAGTGTTGTACGGGGTTGTGACTCTAGAATAAAACTAAATATAATCGTGCACTACAATAACTACATTGAATGAGTTCAAAATTGTAGTTAATATATTTTTTTCACCCATATCGGGCCTATTTAGGGACGACTATATAGTCTAGTTAAATAATGTTAAACTTTATCTAGATCCAGGCCCAGCACCTCGATCGGATCAGTCTAGATTCTATAATAGATAGGTCTAATTTCTTATTATTTGCTAATAGGGGCCCTACTACTATTTGAGTAATCAAATTTAGATCTAAATTTAGGTCTAGTTTATAGATCTACATCATTAAAGATCTGAGAAAAGAAGATCTAGTTCTTGGTCAAAAGCAGTAGATATAGATTTAGAATAAGCCTGAAGCAGTAACAATAGTAACATGTAGATCTAGACTCTAAGCCATAAATTGCGTAACTTGACCAAAACGAAACGTGAACTGAGGCGCGCGTACTGCGTGGGCTGAAACGCTGTTCGCTTGACTAGATCAAGAAAAGCCGACAAACGGTAGATCTAACATGTAAAGCCATAAATTGCGTGATTTGACCTCATTTCCCCAACTCTAACATCCACTTTTTATACATTGGTGTGTTTTAGTCGCCTTTGTTTTCGAAACTGGCCTTCCTGTAAAAGGGAATTGGGAAACACGCTGTAAGCCATAAACTGTAATAATTTGACCTAATTTCCCTAAGACTACGTCATCGACCTTGGTTGTCTGGGAGAATCTGATCTCGAATGGCTTCGAGATTGTGAAATTTGATAGGCCCTAAAACGCACATTAAAATGCTTTTATCTAAATAATTACATAGAATATATGTCTAATATTTCGTACGTATGTTTTTTTAAGCATTATGAAACTAAAAAAAAGTATTACACTGGTTTCCGCGTCTGACCCCAAAACCTCTTCAGTTGGTCTTTAAGCTTTTTATTGATTTTAAAAACTTCATGACCAGTAAAAGATCTCATTTTTTTTTTTTTCTATTTGTTGTGTCAGGGTGGTCGTAAGCTCGTCTGTGGAACAGGAGAAGGAGTCTTGAATGTTTTCAACTGGGGTGAATGGGGAAACATAAGTGATAGATTTCCTTGTGATAAAGAACAGATTGATAGTGTGGTGCCTATCACAGATGATGTCTTATGTATTGGTACTAATAATGGTTTTATAAGGTACGTTGTATATATATATATATATATAGTATAAATTGTATATTATTTGTCAACCACTAAAAAGAAAGCACAACACCATTGATATGTGTTCCAACTTCGTGCTAATGCAAATGTTCTTTAGGCTAGTTCTGTTTTTTCTTTTTTTTTTTTTAACTTTATTTATACTTATATGTACTGTCTAATTATCCTGGCTAATTAAGAGATCAACCTTACAATGGTCTGTCATGTTGTCTTTAAAAAAAAAACTTTTTTAAAATTGACAATACCATCAAATTAGATTACTTGATTTTTTGGTGGTAGATATTTATGGTGACCATCTTACCCATGTTTCTAATGATTTGTGTGGGTTTTTTTGGAAGATTACACCACACCATATTGACAAGTTTTTGCTGTGACATTGCAACTTTTACACTTATCAGGAGTTCACCATGCTAGCTATTCTTCATTTTTTAATTTTTCATTTCAAATGACTTCCATGTGATTGGTTCATCTCTCATGGTAGTGTGACTAAAAAAAAAACAAACATCTGGTGTGAAAGCATGCCTTTAGTCATGTAGGTCATTGATTCCAAGGTACCAAACTGCATGCATCGAGTTATTTCAAAGCACAGTACAGCCACTTTAGGGTCACTGTGTATTTTGTGAATGTTCCTAAGCACTCTTCCTCACATTAACAATTGTAAGGTTTTTTTTTTTTTGTCATATGATGAAAACTTTCCAGCGTGCATGCACTCTTATAGCCTTTAAAGTTCTTCTTTCAGACCTTGTGGTCTACAGGGCAGATGATGTAAAGGTCATCTGATTCTGTGGCCCACGGTTAACGAGGGTGTCATGTGGCCAGCACAACGACCAACCGCCTTTACTTTTCCCCAACTAATGTCAGGTACCCATTAGAGCTGGGTGGACTCAAGGGCGCCCGAAAATCCATAAATAAAATTCCAGTCTTCACCAAGATTCGAACCCAGGACCTCCAGTATAGTCTTTACCTTGTCTAAATTAATCCAATTAAATCTGGCTAACAGTTTCCTCTTGTGTTTAGCTTTAATAAATATCAAGTTATGCTCTACTTTAAAGCCAGTTTTTTTTTTTATTTCTTACATCTATTTTTATTTCATTTCAAGGGCTGTCCATGTCTTGCCTAATAGAGTTCTTGGGTTAGTTGGTCAACACACTGGTGACTTTCCAGTAGAAGCTTTGAGCCTCACTGCTGACCAAACCTGCATCGCCAGCTGTTCCCATGACCAGCTAGTCAAGTTCTGGAACATAGAGGAACTCAAGACACAGAAAGTGGACACTAGTAAAAAGGCCTCTAAAAATAATACAAAGCCTGTACATTTTAACAAATCTAAGAACTTTTTTGCTGACCTAGTGGAAGTGTCAGATGAAAAAGCTGCTAATGGTACTAGTGAAGATGATGACAGTGATAGCGATGATTCTGAATAAAATTTAATATAAAATTTTTGCCTTTTTTTAATTTACTTTGTAACTAATGTTTCTTAGGTTTAAAGGAGGGTCATTTACCATGTGATTTGAAAGGATAACTTTTTGCTCCTGACATTTTTTGAAAGTTGCCATTGATATGTCACAAACTGTGCGGAGACAACAAATAATTTTAAAATACAGGGTGCATCAAAAAATGTATACACACTTTGTACAGTCATAGACAATTGATTTCCTGTTCTACAATCTTAAGTTTCTGTGAGAAAGTAATGTTATGTTCTTCAACATGTTGCAGCAGTGGCAAGGAAGTAATTGCAACATGGCGGACGTGCCTTTGAGTTTTGAAGAGTGGAAGCAGATAATTAAGTGGTACTGTAAGTTTGTAAATGTAGCTGCGGTTCAAAGACAGTGGAGACGTGAGTATGGTAAAGAACCAATTCCGAGATTAATAATTACACGTCTACGAGACAAATTTGAAATTCATGGAACGGTGTATGATATGCAAAAAGGTCAATCAGGGGCGACCTCGTACAGCTACAAGTGATGAGACCACAACTGCGGTCTTGGAATTGTTTCAGTGTTCATTGCAAAAATCGTCAAGGCAAGCAGCAAGTGAGAGTGATGTAAGTGCTAGTAGAGTGCTACACATTCTGAGGAAAGGCAAGCTTCATGTGTACACAGCTGGTGCAACAGCTAGGTGACATCCAGATCGAATAGGTTCAGGAGAGGGTGAGATGTGAACCGGGATTTATGGGTGGCATAATTTGGTCGGATGAAGCCCAGTTCAAACTCAATGGAACTGTCAATAGGTACTATTGTGTGTACTGGGCTGAAGATAGCCTCGCATTGGTTTGGAGTAAGGACATAATGTTTGTCTAATTGGTTTGTGATGCTGCTAATATTATGTGTTCTAGGATTTTACAAGTGATGCTGGTCTGTAGTTTCCTGGGTCAGACTTTTCTCCTTTTTTAAATAGGGTGTGACTCGGCACTGGTTAAGAGATGCCTGAAAAAGTATTTTGAACACTGTGCAAGCTCATTGCTTAGTTCTTTGATTAATCTAGCTACCATCAGGTCCAGATGCTTTATTCAGTGTCAGATTATATGTGTGAAGGTTGCTGTAGGAATATGTTAGCTGTAGGCGTCTATAAACTTGTTTATTGTAGGCTTTGTCAGGATCAATGCTCAATACGTTCACACTTCACTTGTAAATGAGGAAAATAACTCCTTTTATAGCAGGCACAAATAATATGTTTTAATATGTACAAATAACACCACATGTGAAATATGATACAATTCCAGAACGATTAGTAGATATCCATTATAAAAGGTTTCAAAAATACTGTAATTTGAATAAATCAATAGTGGCTGCTTAGAATAGCAGGCTTACACATAACTCAACTCTTGACTGCTTGCAAGTAACTCTTAACAACTTAACTCTATCAACTGCTTGTACCAACTGACTTTTAGTGACTGCCTCTAAGTATCTCACTCAACTGTTTCACTCATGGTTAAAAGTATTCACTCTATGACAACATGGGTTGTGAATTAGGTTCACAACATAGAAAATGGGGTATCCACTCAATGGCACCAACTTTGAGGTGGTGACATTACCTATCACCCCCCTTAAACAAAAATTTTGATTTTTTTTTTTTTTTTTTTCAGTTTGACAACATACTTTTCATAAGTAGGGATCAATTGAAACTAATTGCTTAATGATATTTCATATACCGGTATGTACAATTACAGAGTACAAATAGAACTTCATAATTCAAATGAATGTATGTGAAAAATCATTCTCCATTTTACAAAATGTCACTCAAAATATTTGTTGTCCCAAAAAAATTCATACAAGGACAAAATTCTCAAAAATATATAACACATTCATGTAAGGCAATTCAAAATAATTCTCATCCTGAGTTAAATATTTTACATCTCAAATACTTTACAGCTGTTCTAATATATACATCAATGTTCAATGTTTACTGTCTTCATCATAATCTTATGTGTAAAGTGTGACCAAATCTAAATGACAAATCTCCTCTGTCACAATGTGAAAAATAATTCCAACATATTGTTCATAATATATATAGAAATGCAGATCTTAGAGAGGAAGTGGAGATGGATTGGTCACACCCTTAGAAAAGATACCAGCAGCAGAGCTATCCTGGCCTTAGAGTGGAACCCACAGGGAACAAGACGTAGAAGAAGACCAAAAAGAACATGGCGACGCAGCATACTGGAGGAAGCAGAGAAAACAGGGAAGAGATGGGAAGCCATTAAGAAACTTGCAAGAGACCGTGGAGAGTGGCGTGTTTTTGTCGAGGCCCTATGTTCCACAAGGAACACAAAGGAACGATGATGATGATGATGATTGTTCATAATATCCCTTTGTGAAAAAAAATCTTTGCCAATATATGTACTAATAACACAAAATTGTTTGAAAATGTTTGACACCAATAGTATAATATGTACAAATAATGAGAAAATGCTACAGGTCTCAATGTACAATAATTGGTTCAAAATATATGTCTCAATATGCAAGTGGTAAGCAAGGATAATTCAAAATATGTGTCAAAATTCAAAATCAAATTGCTTAGCAATCATTGTTACAAATGCTTCCTTCAATATCAGGTTTGACATCTTCCTAAGAAAAAATGTTGTGCATTAATATTACACAAGTAAATATGTACACATTTAATTATCACAATATTTGATGAAAAGTATTAACATCAAATCAAAATAATAAGTATCCTTCATAGTGTTTATTATCCATGCACTTAATGTTTCATAAGTATTTCTCCATATAACAGTTCAAATAAATTTTAAGTAGTAATAGTATAAGTTCAATAATACATTGTGTTTAACAAATAATAATTGTGCACAAAGTTCCAAAAAAATCTTTAGTCAAAAAAATTAAACTGAGAAAAATGTGTCAGTTGTGATACATTCTTTGAGTTTACATTTCTTCATTTATACTGACACTGTTGTACACATGTGAATTAGTGGTTGATGCTAGCTCAATGATTTCTTGGTTAACACTATTAGCCCATTTTACTAAAGCTTCTGCTGAAAGTTCTACTAACAATGTAGCAGACACAAATAATACATTTAATACAACTTAACTCTATCAACTGCTAGTACCAACTGACTTTTAGTGACTCTAAGTATCTCACTCCACTGACTGCTTCACTCAAGTTTTAAAGTATTCACTCTATGACCATATGGGTTGTGAATTAGGTTCACAACATAGGAAATGGGGTATCCACTCAATGGCACCAACTTTTGAGTTTTTAATGAAATTCCAGAGGTCATCAACTGGTTGGTTAATGTTTTTTTCTAATAAGAATGTTGAAAGTTTAATGCAGCTTGGTGTAGTTGTGTTAGCGGACAGGGCGTGATAAATTTAAATGACAGTCCAGCGCATGAAGCCATCCGCATGAAGCCATCCCCGTAGTGTGAACACTACTCTAGTGTTGTCGTTGACTTTTTCTATCCATTGCCTCATTCCTAGCCATGAAGAGTAAGCTAGAGCTTTGAGACCATCATTGCTTGACAAGCATCTAGTCTTAAACTAACCCTCTAGAATTGCTGACGTGCCAATCTTGACTTGATAGGAGAAAACGCACCTGACCTGGCAGCTAAAAGCCAGATTACCCTGGTACCGGTACTATTTGAATTTTAGAAATGCTTTCAGTTGTTGTTCCATAAGAATTATGTAGTGTTGAATTACTATTTGATCAATGCAGCTTATTTTTAATATGGACAGCCCATTCCATTTATGAAGAGAAAAGCACTTGTAGAAATTTGTCCTTGCATATGGAACAAGAAATACATCTTTGTGTCTCTCAGAGTACCGGTAACAGGTAACAGTAATTGGGTTTGGTTTTTCTATTTGTAAAGTATGGTTAAGAGTCTTACGTATTATTGCTACGTTTATCCCTTCTGGATGATTATATCTTTAAAAAAAATCTCAATTTGGGTAAGGCAACTGATACACACATTTATTTCGTCAACATACGGTACTAAATCATATAGAAATCAAATATATTTCAGCTAATGAATGAACTTGAAGAATTTTGTACATCACACATGTTAACATTAAATTGTTATTTAATACAGTATTTTTTTTATATGTCAGAAAAAGCATCAACACAGTAACACAAAAAGAGCTAAACAACTAAATAAGAAATGTATACATATTTATTCTTAAAGTCAACAACTTGTTTTTTTTTTTCAAAACTCCTATCTGAGCCATTGCTACACCAACTATTGCAGTAAGAAAAGATTTAATTGCAAAGCCAGACATCCCTGCATGACAATATTGAAGCAATAAACTGTGTTGCCAATTATTATATTTTTCTGCTCTTGATGACTTCTGACATCTTTTTTTTTATTTACATCTTAACATTTAGAAAATTCACTTCTGACATACTGTATCACCTGTAAGTCAGTTGGACATATTTATTCAACAGCTTAAATGAGTTAGTGATTTATTCAATCAGAATCAGAAAATCTATTTAATTAATTGGACTGTGACAAGGATTTCTCAACAGTATGAATTCGCTGGTGTTTTTTTTAATTTTGAGAGTGACAAAATTCTTTTAGACATATCTGACATTTGAAAGTTTTTTTCACTAGCATGAATTAACAGAGGCTTTTTTAAATTTTTGGAATGAAAAAATGCTTTTAGACATATCTGACATTTGAAAAGTGTTTCACCCATATGAATTTGCTGGTGACATTTTTAAAGTTTGAGAGTGAGAAAATTCTTTTAGACATATTTGGCATTTACAGGTTTTTCACCAGTATGAATACTCTGGTGAGTTTTTAAATTTTGAGACAGAAAAAATTCTTTAGAACATATTTCACCAGCATGAATTCTCTGGTGTTCTTTTAATTTATGAGACTGAGAATATTCTTTTAAACATATTTGACATTTAAAAGGTTTTTCACCAGTATGAATTCGCAGGTGTATTTTTAATTTACGAGACTGAGAAAATTCTTTAGAACATATTTCACATTTGAAAGGTTTTTCACCAGTGTGAATTCTCTGGTGTTCTTTTAATTTAGAAGACTGAGAAAATTCTCTTAGACATATTTGGCATTTAAAAGGTTTTTCACCAGTATGAATTCTCTGGTGTTCTTTTAATTTAGAAGACTGAGAAAATTCTTTAGAACATATTTGGCATTTGAAAGGTTTTTCCCCAGTATGAATTCGCAGGTGCACTTTAAAATTTTGAGCCAGAGAAAATTCTTTAGAACATATTTCACATTTGAAAGGTTTTTCACCAGTATGAATTCTATGGTGTTCTTTTAACATAGAAGACTGAGAAAATTCTTTAAAACATATTTCACATTTGAAAGGCTTTTCACCATGTTGAATTTGCAGGTGCTTTTTTAAAGTTGTTGACTGATAATATTCTTTTAGACATATTTGACATTTGAAAGGTTTTTCACCAGTATGAATTTGCTGGTGATTTTTTAAAGTTTGAGAGTGAGAAAATTCTTTTAGACATATTTGACACTTAAAAGGTTTTTCACCAGTACCGGTATGAATTTGCTGGTGATTTTTAAAAGTTTGAGAGTGAGAAAATTCTTTTAGACATATTTGACACTTGAAAGGTTTTTCATCAGAATGAATTTGCTGGTGATTTTTTAAAGTTTGAGACTGAGAAAATTCTTTTAGACATATTTGGCATTTAAAAGGTTTTTCACCAGTATGAATTCGAAAGTGCTTTTTTAAATTTTGCGACAGAGAAAATTCTTTAAAACATATTTCACATTTGAAAGGTTTTTCACCAGTATGAATTCTATGGTGTTCTTTCAATATAGAAGACTGGGAAAATTCTTTAGAACATATTTCACATTTGAAAGGTTTTTCACCAGTATGAATTTGCAGGTGCTTTTTTAAAGTTTGAGACAGAGAAAATTCTTTAGAACATATTTGACATTTAAAAGGTTTTTCACCAGTATGAATTCGAAGGTGCTTTTTTAAATTTTGCGACAGAGAAAATTCTTTAGAACATATTTCACATTTGAAAGGTTTTTCACCAGTATGAATTCTCTGGTGTTCTTTTAATCTAAAAGACTGAGAAAATTCTTTAGAACATATTTCGCAAGTATGAATACGCTGGTGTATTTTTAAGTTTAAAGACAAAGATAATTTGAATGGTTTTTCGCGAGTATGAATTTTTTGTTGTTGTTTAAAACATGAAGAGTCAGAGTATTCTTTTAGACTTATTTTGCAATAGGTACTTTCTATTTGAGAACAAGAAGAATGTGGAATTCCTTTGCCTAAAATAGCCTCATGTGGATGGATTTGTTTGTTGTCCTCCTTTTTGATTGTCGCAAATGCACAACTTTCTGAATCCATTTCTCTTTTTGATTTGATTTCCTGCATCTGCTTGAATATATAAAAAAAAAATAAGTAAAATATAAAAAATACTGACACTTTCTAAAAAAAAAAAAAAACAAGCTCATACTATGTGCAATTGTATCAATGAGTTTTGATTAGATGTGTGGTAAAATTAATGAAATCTGAGTTGCTTACAAGCATGCATCTTGCGTATTTTGTACACAAATGGACACAAAAATATGCAAGTATGGTTTATCATCTGAAAATATGCATTTTTCCCTTATTTAGTCTTGAACAAAAAAAAAACAACACAAAAAAACACCCACACACAATTAAAAAAAAAAGTAGCTCTTGCTAATCATATAGATCTAGATATATATGGATAGAGCGTGAAAACCAAACCGAACAAAGTGTCCTTATCTTAAACAAAATGAATCAAAGATTTTGCAACTTTTATTACTACGAAAAAAAAAAATTAGTTTCAGTGAGATTATTTAACAGTTATTTATTTATTTTTTTTGGAAAACTGGGTTGTCTTCTTTTGATTCACTGTGAATGATACTGCAACATGTAATATTTATGAGTTAATGAAATGGGAGAATAAATGAAAAGTAGACTCTGAATGTTGAAACTACCAGGAAAAGTGGACAGATCTTTGCCTTTTTAAAGAGAGCGATAATAAGACAATATTTTTATTGGTATAGAGATGTTTGTGGCTTCTATAAAAGAATGTGACTTTAAACAGCATTATGGAATCAAAAATATAAATATTGCGGCATTCTTAGTTTGAGCCACCAAGAAAAGATTGCTAAGAAACGCCTCGAGAATAGGGGATCGACGAGAATATGAGAATATTTACCAAGAAGGAACAATTAAATGAGTCAGCAGTAAGAGTAAGGTAGAGAGTTTCTTACAATTTAAATAGTGAAATGAAGCATTTTTTTTTTACTTTATGGGGGGGTTACATCTGTCATGAAAATAAGAAGGCAGTTCAGGCCGCCACTCTTGCATGACAATTAAAAATCTCAAAACTAAGAGACTCTTCTTCTTCTTCTAGCCAGCTTTATTGCTGCTGAGCTGTGAGCTATTTTGCAGACTGTTCCAAGGAAAAATGAGCTGCTTTCTTCAGTTGTTCAGCACTGCCATACAGAGCCACTCCTCTTTGTGATTGTTGACTAACATTGACCTTAGGGTGAGGTAGTTAACAGGTCTATCTGGTTGTTCCATAGATGAGCCTGCCTTTGAGAGCACATCTGCCTTTTCATTTTCCATCATGCCAGTGTGTCCAGGGATCCACTGTAGTGTGATACTGATATTTAATTTTGATATCATCAGATGTTGGGCTGTCGAAGTAGGGTCTGATGTGGATTAGGGAGGGGCATTCAAAGAGGATATGGTTTACAGTTTCATAAGGGTGGGCGCAGTGTCTGCAAAGGAAGAGTTGTGCAGAGTTTATTTTGTTCAGATGGTAATTTAATAGAGGTGTGTGTCCTGTTCTTAGCTGGAAAATTGTAGATTGCTCTTTGCGGGGCAGGAAGTTAACACTGCCCAGTTCGTTAGGCATGTTCATTTCTTTGTACATTGCTCTGCCTGTGTTTCCTGATGCCCATTGGTTGAGTCACTCCTCTTTGTGATTGTTGACTAACATTGACCTTAGGGTGAGGTAGTTAACAGGTCTATCTGGTTGTTCCATAGATGAGCCTGCCTTTGATAGCACATCTGCCTTTTCATTTCCCATGATGCCAATGTGTCCAGGGATCCACTGTAGTGTGATATTGATATTTAATTTTGATACCATCTGATGGATTATCACAATTAGTGTTGTCAATTCCCTTGGGCTCTTTGAAGTGCTGCTGTTAAGTGCTTGAAGAGTGGATTGAGAGTCTGTAAAGACAACAATATCTCATGTTGATTGCACTCCTTCATATAATTTGTTTTCCACTGTCTGTAGTGCTATGGTAATTGCTTCCATTTTGGCTTGAAAGTTTGAGCAGTAATGGTCACAGGATGCACTTATTTCAAAGTGTTTATTTTTAGGGAAGACCAGGAAGGCACCAAGGCCAGCATTGATGGGGCTTTGAAGGCAAATCCGTTGGTATATATATGGATAGCTGTTTTTGGATAGCTTTCAATTGTTTCAAGCGTGCTACTTTGAGCTCCAGTGGATTTGATTCTTTTGTTAAGGTGTTATTTAGTAAATGTGTTTAAATGGTTGGTTGGTTGTAGTTTAGTCTGGGCGTTATGTTTGAAAATCTGGTAATTTTTTCTCTGTTATTGGGTAGGTGGTGTTTTGGGGCTCAGTTGTCAGTAAGTTGAATAAGAGTTCTGTGCTTTTTTTTTAAGAGACAAATCAGCAGAGCTGGAAATGTTTACCATTAGTGCCGATATATCAGATAGCACTCAACTCTTGCTACTTGTTCGCAGTACGAAAAGCAATTTATAAATCACAGAAAAAAATATCTGCTATGAGGAAAATGGGACCACCACTGGCAATGACCAGTTCAAAGAAGTTTTAGATGCCATGGAGGAGGAGGCTTCTTTCCAGTGAGAGAAATTAATGAGAAAGACTACTGATACCGCTGTAGGGAACTGGCAGCAAGAGCTAGAAAATTGTCAAGTAAACAGGAACCTCTGTGGCTAGAAGTATGGCTGTAGTGAACTGGCAGTAAGAGCTAGAAAATTGTCAAGTAAACAGGAACCTGTGTGGCTAGAAGTTGAATCAGGCTGAGATATGGTCCTTATTAACGAGATTGAAAAACATTTAGCAGGCAGAAAGGGGCAAAATCAGAGGGTGTTATCACCTCACAGAAAAGCATAAAAAGTCACTTCTTCAATTTGTGTCTCAAGCAGTGGGATCTTCAGAAGTTGGTTTCGGATAGACTTCTTCACCCCATGAATGAGTGTCAATATTAGAGTGGCTAAGAGGTAAAGCACTTGGCTTGCGATCTGAGGGGTCCCAGGTTTGAACCCTGGTGAAGACCAAAATTTTTAGTTTTGGGTCACCTCTGAGTCCGCCAAGCTCTAATGAGTAACTGATGTTGGTTGGGAAAAAGTAAAGGTGATGTGATGTTTACATGACACCCTCATTAGCTTGAACCACAGAAATAGATCACATTTACATCGTCTACACTATAGATCGAAAGGCTTGAGATAGAAACTTTTACAAAAATTATATTAATTATATTGTAGTAACTCTAGTGGTGGACAGAAAGAGTTAATGTGTTTGTGGCCTACTGAAACACCACTCAGGCCAATCACACAGGTTAACGGGTTTGGCTGATGAATAATGGACAGTACATGTTAGTGCAAGTGTGTGACCTGTGCTGTGGTCATGGACTGAAGGCCTTCACGGTCGAGAGATGATGTGTAGAAAAAGACAGTTGGGTCCAGCACAGCAAGAGAGCGAGTCTTAAAAATGTAGCTGTATGAGCAAGATAGACTTGTATAGACTCAATTTCATAACACCAAACCAGAACTTTAGACCTGACCTAACCTAACCAGAACTATACTCGTCTTCAAATCAAACCGAAATTAAATCTGACCTAACTGAACTTTAAAAGTTGTGTTCAATTCCCATCTCTAATTTTAAAAGAAGAAATATTGGTTGAGCTTAATCTCTTTTAGCATATAGGGATAAAGGAAATCCAACAGACGTTCCCTGACTTGCAGAACATAGATTGTGTGGCAGATAGAAAGCTGCTGTTATAGCCACTAGCGACAAGCTAGGTTCTAATAGGCTACTTATGAAAGCCAATATCAAAAGAATGAAATCAGGGGCATTCAAGGCTGAGTGTGTTTGCAAAAGAAAAGATTTAATTATTCTGAAAAAAAATGTATTAAACTCTTGATTCCTTGCCCCCTCCTTCAACACATTTTTTTTTTTTTAAACAACTTCAAGCATCAGAAAAAAGAATAAATAGCTTTATTTTACAACAGCTATTCAGCAGACTCAGTAGCCTAGCTTTTAAATTAGAAACAAGCTCAATAACTAGTTAAGATTATCTGGCTGAAAAAAAATCTTTAAAAAGTTTGTTCTCAGAGATTGTAGAGGATGCTTAAAGCTTTCATTATAATGCAAAGGCATTATGATTATAAAAACATTGCCAATTGACACGAACGGCATCATTCTACTATGTTCTAGAAAAGTCTATGACAAAGACTTAAAAGTGTAAATATTTTGCCAAATGTATCCTACAATATGACTATTATAAATTTATGCTGTGTTCACTCTAGGCTAGCTGTATGTTACGTGCTTGAATGATTTTTAGTCTTTCTCAAGTATATTTCTTTATATTTAAGAAACTACACATTTACCCCTCATAATACACATTTCCAGGTCTGGGAATACACATTTCCATTTTGCCATGTAGGCATTTCTGTGTAATAGATCTAGACTACCAATAATAAGTGATTAAAAAAAAAGTTTACCAATTATTTTTGTTAAGCATAATTACAGCAGCAGTTCTCAATCTGCAAGTTGCAACCTTCAGCACATGTGGCACACACAGTATTCCTCTTGCAGATTGCTGTGCCGTGTCCATAACACTGGAACTTGAAGCCCCTCAAGGGGTTAGGTATGTAGGGCCTCACTGGAACTTGTAGGTCTCCTGCCTTCACATACTCTGGCTGTGCCCTAGTTCCAAATGTGAGGATAACAGTGACGGTCTTGACCTCCTTAGCATCCCTGCACCTGATAATGCGCCAGGCATTGGTGATTCCTTCAATTTCCTCCACTCTTTCATTTCGGAACATTTCAACAGGCCTCTAGAGGGGATTACACCTCTGCTGGTGTTCAGACTCTTGTGTAGAATGACTTGTCAGGCTTTTCCCCTCTTCTGTGCAAGTGAAATGATGGCCAAAGGGTACAGCTTCTTGTGGCCTCCTCCTTTTTTGCCTCTATTTGTTGTCTCTTGCCCAGATACAAATCTGGTGCAAGTAGTTTTTTTTTTTGTTTGCTTGTTTTCTATCAACATTTGTAATCATTCGGCACATGTGCTCCATCAAGTCCAACAAGGGGAAAGGTCATTTGTATGTCCAGAACGAGCTTGCCAGGGCTACACTGATGCTATACTCTGTAGGCTGCTGCATCGGACAGCTGTTCCCTGATTGACCCTCCAGCCACTGCCTTTTGGCATACGTCGATGACCTATGCTGGTAGCTCGGCGTGACCAGTCGGTTGGCCCAGAGCAGGCCATGATGGTCTCAGTTCTAGAGTAACTTAGAGCCAAAGTACTGTATTGTGGTAGTTTATCCATGGATAGACACCTACTCAAATACCAGGATCTCTTTATTCCCCCTTACCCATTGCAGTCCATGGCAAACGGACTGGTCTAAGGTGTAGGGAGATTTTAAAGATAAGGAGACAGAGTGATGGGTAATGAAGGCAGTCTGAGAAAGAGGAGGCAGACACAATGATAGAAAAGAACTAAAGCACTTTGACTCCAAAAGTGCTAAGGAAAGAGGAGTGAAGTTTAACATCATGTCTCAGGACAAATGTTTTTTGTTTGGCGTAATGTACAAATTGAAACAAAAATTTCCTTACAGATGAACAAAAAAGACTATTATTATTATTATTATAATTATCGTAGTATGAAATTAGCAATAAGTAAGTATATTTTTTATCTTGTTTGTAGGAAGTTAATATTTACCTGACTCACTGACACTTCAGTGACAGTGGCCTGTCCAGGCATTACGATAGGTACAGGACAAAGACTGCTTTCCTCCTTCTTTGACACTTCCAGTAGTTTTGAAGCAAAGGTCCATGGCTTATTACTAGTTGTAAAATAATTCATTTCTATCTCTTGCTTTACAGTGCTTTCCTGAAAGACAAAAATTGTAACATTAATGAAAATGAGAAATAAAAAAAAACATGTAGAAAATCCAGCATTGCATAGAACTTTCTACTTTGCCTAGGCATTGTGTAGAATGTACTATATTTTCCATAAATCTGAACAGTTTTGTCTTGTTCTTAAAAGCGTAGAATCCATTTTGATTATGAATGTGCTCTGGAATGATATTCTTTTTGTGCTGCCTATCTTGTATATATATATTCATGTCCATGTGAAACTGTGTATAATGAGTTATCAGGAAATTTTTAAATGCCTATTTCTATGATGTACTGTGTATTAGTTTTGTTATGATATGATTTAGTTAGATTTGTTTCCAGAATAATTATGAGGAAAGTTTTAATTAGTTATAGTTATAATTTTTTGTTTGGTGTAGTGCACAAATTGTTAGACTAATTAACGGATAATAAAGATTATTATTATTATTACTTTTAATCAAGTATGAAGCTTTGAAAAGAGCATCATTCTTCTCTAATGACACTCCAGGGCAAGTTTTGCTAGTCTGAATTGTGACTGGAGTTGAGAATCTAAAATCTAAATAGTGTTCATCACCTTAGGTGAGCTAGACAATAAATATTCACTTTCAAAGTTGCAATGTAGAGAATGTATAGTGAAGAAAGTATACTTTTTAAAAACAGATGCCATTTTGTGTGGGGTACTGCAACATAATTTACATGATCATAATAGTTTGGTACACAAGATAAATTCTTAAATGAAACAAAGGGCTAATAATAAAATACCTGATGTCCAAAGTTTGAATCTGATGTTTGAGCGAAGGGACAGCTTTCTGATTGCTGTTTACACAGGGCTGATTCTTCTTCTTCAAACTTCTCTATTTTTATGTTTGACACCTTAAATTCTTGTTCTTCCCTTTGCTGTGCAAACGAATCTGTTTCATCCATTTCATGTTTCATTTGTTTTAATGTATAGCTCAGAGCAAGAGTAGCGTCATGACTTGTATCAGCCATCATGGCACTTTTTGTGGATCTCAATGTCTTCTCATTAATCTAATTGTCCTGGTGTAAAAGAAAAAAAAAGTTAAATAAATCTTTTTTTTAAATATGTGCATTTAATTTGTTTTCAAAAGTTTTAAAAAAATCAACAAATACGAATAAGTAAGTAAAAAATTGTGTGTTCTAGTCAGCCAACATTAACATTTCATTTTCGTATGTGAATGTTGTTTGTATGTGCATCTATATCGTAAATCTATGTTGTTGTTGTACAGTATTTACGCTGAGGTTGTCAATTGTTGTTAAAACAAATTTCCATTTGTTTGGATCAATAAAGTTATCTTATCTTATCATTAAGCCTCTCGCCAGGTATCAGGTGGGGGCAGGGGAATGCCCACCAGATGTGGATACTGGGGAAATAAATAAGCAGGTAGAGTGGTGATTAAAAGAACCATCAACCTGGTATTGTTTTTAAAGACCACAAAGAGAAATCTAATTGCAATATAAGCTGTTCACCTTTCAACAGCCATTTGTGTTGGGGCTAGAGCTAACACGATATAACAAGAGTGTGCCTCAATGTAATGCTATCAAGCAAGGTACTAAAGAGCTTTTAAAATGAAATAGATGACTGCACTAAAGAAGTTCTGAAAAAAAAAGATATCCTCATTATTATTATTATTATAGCTTTTATATAGCGCTACTTTCATGCTTATAGCATGTTCAGAGCGCTTTGGTCCAATCTCATTTGTGGACCAATTGGGGAGAGGGGGTATCTAGGAGTTGGCTTCCTGTGCTGCCTTTGGGCGCTCAGTAAACACAACTCTGCCCGAGTTGGGTGTCGAACCTCGAGCCCCCTTCTAGGTAGCCAAGCAAGCCAAGCTCAAGCCGCACTTAGCCTCTCGAACACGCTTCCTCATGGGAGAATGGATTGCCAGGATAGAAAAGGATAAAGTTGTAATTATGTCACAAACTGACACAAAAATTTTGTAACAATGCGGGAAACAGTTGCTCTGGATAAATTTCATTTATTTGTAATACAGTTATAGTTATGAGTATATATATATATATTGATAAATATTACATAGTTGGTACATAAAGTGTTGGCAATGCTTAATTTGATATTTAAATTATGATTACAATTTTTGAAAACAGATGATTTTACAGTTGGGGGTCAATGCTTAGTGGAAAATTGTAAAAAAGGGGTCATGAAACTAAAAAAGGTTGAGAACCACTGAGCTAGAACCACAGTGATTAAAAACAATGATGGAACTCTTCTGATACCAGGGGCAGGTATGTGCTTAGAATAGGGGTCTCAAACTCATATCAGCAAGTGGGCCACACTGGAAAGTAACAATCAGTCAGCGGGCCGCACCACGAAAAGAGAATATTTTTTCATTAAATTTTACTAACACTACTGTCAATGCTAAAATAAAGTATTTATAATTATTAGTTACATTTAGTGAAGTTTATTGCATGCACAGGGAGTTTGGTTTACTAAAATAAGTTGACGTTGTCTCTGTCACTAATATATAAAAAAAAGCAGAAACTGTAGTTTCCAAAAAAATATATATATCAAAAATTAATTACTAGTCCTACTGCAGATGTCTCATCACTCATGTTTCTGTCCACTAAGCTAAGAGCGTTTGACAGAGACCAGACCATCAACGTTAGCCCTGCAGTCGCGTGTAGTGGCAAGCCGCAAGGTTGCTCTCAAATGCTCATCAGTCAGTCTTGCTGTTTTGTTGATCTTCATTCTGGAGAAAAACTGTCTGCAAACGTATGTACTTCCAGCAAACATATGTACTTCCAAACATCGCTATTATTCTAGCAGCTGCGCAGAATAATTTTGGAAACCCCTCTGGGAAGAAACTGGTAAAAATTTGGAACGCCAACATCAGCGTATTTTTGCTTTTTGCTTCAGAATAGTGTCACACTGCTGGTCAAGTAGATCAATCTGGACTTATCTGGAACGTTTTTCACGTCAACTGCGAACTGAGTGGTAACAAGGGAAAACTGTGGTTCAAGATCAGTGAATTGCTGAAAGCGGTGTTCAAAATCCTTCAGTAGTCTGGAGAGGATGTCTATGTAGTCTTTCAGGTGCTGTGGTTCAACTGTTATGCTCTGTAGAAAAAAGAAATGAGCCAGGTTTTCATTTGCCAGATGAGTGGCCAACAAAGTCAGCTTGCATCTGAATGATTTGATACAGTCAAACATCAAGGTAATCAGCTGCTTT
Organism: Biomphalaria straminea; assembly: GCA_021533235.1. NCBI lineage: Eukaryota > Metazoa > Mollusca > Gastropoda > Planorbidae > Biomphalaria > Biomphalaria straminea. The sequence continues at coordinate 28,035,180 of JADKLZ010000728.1, forward strand.
GTGCCCTCTAGTTGTGAATTGAGTGCATTGAGATGTTGTGTGATGTCAGTAAAAGAGCAAGATCCAACAAAAACATTGGGTCACTGAGCTTAGGTATGTTTTTCATTGCCATGAACAATGCTATTTCCATTCTCTGTTCAAAAAATTTCTGCCGCACTTTTACACGACTCAACCATCTGACTTCCGTATGATACAGCAACTCTCTGTATTCCGTTTCTAAATCAGCTAGAAATGACACAAACTGTCTGTGGTTGAGACCCTGTGCACGTATGAAGTTCACCGTCTTCACGACAACATCCATCACGTTCTTTATTTGTAGACTTTTGCCACAGAGTGCTTCTTGGTGCAGAATGCAGTGTATGGCTGCATGGCAGCAAAAAAAAAAAAACCAGCGATTAGAATCAGGCCACCATTCACCCAGCTTCTGCTGAATGCCTAAGCGGTAGGTGGGCGACAGTTTTATCTCATTTACATCGTTTACTGATTTGTGCAGCTGTAAATCATTTCACAACTTATATGTGGTCATTGTAAATTTTATCAATTTTTTTTTATTTGCGGACGTGGTCGCGGGCTGCACAAAATAGTTTTGCGGGCCTCACGGGGCCGCGTGTTTGAGACCCCTGGTTTAGAAAGTGGACAAAATATTGCAAAGATCTGTACAACTTAGAGACATAATATTAGTATTATTACTAATATTAGATATGGTGTGGAAACATATATTTTCATTTTGATATTATCATCTAGTATTCTAGTATCTAGAATCTAGTATTATAATAGATAAGATGCTAGTCTGTCTGTAATGCTGAGATCTACTCAGGGCATTAGGAGTAACAATTCTAAAATAAAGCTACCATTTTCATCCAAAACCTTGATTATATTCTATTATATAATGTGAATGGGCCTACATTTTTATTCATTAAATATTATTTATTATCATCATATTATGTTTGATAACTAATTATAATAGACTTTAAAAGTTGAAGAGCTTTAGTCCCTCTCTATAGATTACATTTGAATTGCCTAACTAGATATATTATTTTTTATAGGTCTACTAACTAACTCAGTATAACTGATACTACTGATCTGATAGATCTTAGATTCGAATACTTAGATTACTTCTAGTCGACTTAGATTTAGATCTACTGCATTAATTATTATTAATTTCTTTTAAGTTATACTAGATCTAATCTATCTAGATCTACCTAGTCCTAGTCTAATTACTAATTAGTACTACTACTAGATCTAGAGTAATGAGTAATACTCGACCCCCCCCCCCCCCACTTTCTCCCCGAGAGGGGAGATTTCAGTTGAAGTCAATCTTTATTCTTAGAATCTTACCGATGCCGATTCTAGGATCTTATCATCTACTGATCTAGTCCTACTAGATCAGTAGAATGAATACTAGATGTACATATATTATATAACTAGTAGTCTAGTAGTTGTCTAGATCTACTATCTTAATCTAGCTAGATGAGTAGATCTAGTATAAAATATTCTAGTCATTGCACTTTTATTCTTAGTCTTAGCTACATTGATTAGATTCCAGATTTAGTCTATATAAATAGACTGTATACACTATAGATTAGATCGTGGACCTAAATCTAAAAAAAAGATCAATATAATTATAAGCTAGATCTAGACTGGTAATATCATAGATCTAAATCAAGCTAAAATACGATGCTTTGTTTTCAATCCCATTGCTGCTTGCATTATTTTTATTAAAATGAATTCGGGATTCAAGAACTTTTTAAAATTCGCCTTTTTTTTTTAGCTCCAAAATAATTAATTTCTAATGAAAATAAAAAGTCACGTTGGTGACTGAATGGTACCAACCAACAGCCACTCCCATCACTCTCGCGTTCAGTGGCGGCCTTATCAGTGCGCTGGGCCCTGGGCGAATGTCAAATATTTATATACCGGTATCGTACCATCCTCGAACGCTGAAGTAGGCTACTGTTCTATTGGCCTTGTAACTCTATAAACCCAAAGTGTTCTCCACCTTCTGGATCTGATACGTCCACAAAACGCTTTGTAAAAGACATCTGCTCTTTGTGGCTAACATCAAGCGTGTTGTAAAGAATGACGGGAAACAATGCCATCAGGTCCATAAGCTCGTTTTGAATCCTATATCCGCGAGCCCCGGCGTTCTTAATTCGTCGAAGAAAGAAAACTTCTTTGTTCGTTTTGTCAAGCATCTCAGCCAAGCCTAAAAAACTAACCGTTGTTATCTGTTCAATAGCTATCATTTTTGCTAAGACTGCGCGACAACGTAGTTTTTCTTTTCAACTCTGTTCTAGCACCAAGTTATTCGTTACGCTACCATTGTATTTTGGACATTCTTAGAGCTCAATCCAACCACGCTGACACATGGATGGCTGCATGACCGGTATGCGCACTTGTCGATGCTCCCGGGTTCATGCCCTGCTTGCTGCCACCCCCGTCGTTATGCAAAACATTTGAACTAGGAAGTAGATTATCTTCAACTCTGAAGGAACATCCGAAAAATTTAATACATTTTACAAACATTTTAACGTGATTTACAGAAACCTCGTGCAGCTCAATTTTATTACCAAATTTCCAGTCGCAGCAGCTTTCTTTTGCTAATTGCCAAACAACAAACTAAGAAAAGAAAATAGTCGGTTAGTCTTTGGTATAAGAACAAAGTGTACGATATGAGCTACAATGGTCCATCGCGGTCAATAAATATGCATACACTAGTGCCACCTCTTTCTGTTTATCTACAGACCTCTGGAAAACATAAGTCATGTCCCAGAATTGACCCAATATAACCTACTCAGCCCCAAAGATCACCGTAAAAGGACGTCCCCTTAACGTGGTAGATCACTTTAAATATATAGAAAGCATAAAACATTGAATGACACCTCGCTTTCAAGGAAGTTGATAACCGTCTCGCCATGGCCAGTAATGCTTTTGGGCGCCTCCAGGAGTAACTTGGCGGAATAGATCGCTCCACCTGCCTACAAAACAAAAAGTGCTTACCAAGCAGTGGTTCTCTCAACCCCTATATGGATCTGAGTCATGGATATTATACAGACAGCAACTAAGACTACATAAAAGCTGCTTACCATGGCCATAGTACCGGTGGCAAGACAGCAATACAAACAGCGATGTCCTTGCGAACAGCAGTATGTGTATAAGATGTCCCTCTCGGGTGCTGCTACTTACTCGAAATAACATCTATAGTGACTATAGTGTTTCAGAATTGTGACTATCTTTAAAAAGGTAAAAACTGGGTGAGCACCTCCTAATTTGTTTTTTACATTAATTATTGGGTCAGATTTTTATCCTTTTTAAACTCTTTCTCTCC
>JADKLZ010000728.1:28052344-28094923 GCA_021533235.1 Biomphalaria straminea
CTAACTCACGTAAATCTAGAGTCTAGATCTAAGTCACTAAATTCGCGGACTTTATCGCGGCTGGGTGCGCGAATTATCTTCACTGACTGCCGTAAATCAAAATCTATCAAGATCTGTCTCTTAAATTTGCGGACTTTTCGCAGCTGTGCGCGAATTATCGTCACTAGATTCTAGTCATTCTAGTGATTTAGCATAAATAAGATAAATGTAGAATATTGTAGAATCTATCGTATTTGTAGAGTAATCTAGAAGTTAGATGTATCGAGATCATTAAATTGACTAAAATTGACGGAGTTCTCAGGTTAAAGACAAATTATATTCGCTAGATCTAAATTAGATCTAACTCTAGATCTATATAGGCCTACCGGTATGCTACTAGATCTATTTATTGTATACCAGCATAGACGATTTACGGACTTTCCACGCGAAATCACTCTTAGGCCTACTGTTACAAGAAGATTTTAGGTGAGGGAGGGCCCGGAGGGGTGTAGCCTACACATTCGGTCTGGTTTCTTTTTTTTTTTTTTAGAAGATGTTATGCCGGCAGATCAAACTTACTAGAATTAGATCTACTTACTAACTTAAACGTCGCATGCCGGCGCCTTACGGATTTGTTTCTAACTTTTGTTTACGTTTTTAATATAAAGTGAAAGTACGGAAATAAGCGCATGCGCCGTAACTTAAGAAATGTAGGCTAACTTCCAGTGTTTCTTTAAATTTCGACTTCTTCATTTGTAAGTTTGAAAGACCAAAACGTTATCGCAAGTGAAAAAAAAAAATTCCGATATTCCGATACCGGGCCGGCAATCGGTCGGACTGGCTTTTGCCGGCAAGCTTTTTTTCTTTACTTTGATTTTGCCGGCATGCCGGCTATAGCCGGCGATCTTGCATCCATGTTAACAATAAATCTGTGCTGAGGATGAAATTTCTATATATCAAACATAAAACTAAAATGTTATTTAACCTTGGTTAGGCCAATAACAGATTATGCATAATCTGTTTGGGACCCCTCAGTCAAAAAATTACGAAACTAGAACAGACACAAAATAGAGCAGTCAGATTCATAACAAACGAATATTCACATTTGACTAGAGTAACAACTTTAGTAAAATCGCATAGGTCTTTGTCAAGCTTAATTGGCCTTTGGGTAAGGCCAATACAACCAACTTTGCCTATCTGAAGGTACATCCATTTCTTGCCTTGTAATCCTGCACACGAAAACCTCCTGTTTCCACACAGGGCAGTCAGCTAAACGGCCAGCATGACAGTTTGGGCATTTGAACTGGGCTGTGAAGCTCTTATCCTCATGAACATCTTCAGCAGATCTGGCACATACAGTGTTTCTCTTGCAGACTGCCGCCCCATGTCCATAACAATGGCCCTTTATGCCTCTCAAGTGATAAGGTATGTAGCGCCTCACTCGAACTAGTAAGTCTCCTGCCTTCACATACTCTGGTGGTGTCCTAGTTCTGAATGTGAGGATAATAGTGGCAGTTTTGACCTCCTCAGCATCCCTGCGCCTGATAATGTGCTCAGCATGGGTGACTCCTTCAATTCCCTCCACTATTTCATTCTCAGAACATTCCAGCGGGTCTCTAGAGCTGATAAAACCTCTTCTGGTGTTCAGTCTCTTGTATGGCATGACTTTTACATGGAAATCGCAGATTCTTCTGCATTGAAAAAGCCCAACAGAGTGTATATTACTATTGACTTCTACGAGACGTTATGATGACTAATGCGGTGACCCGTCAAAATAGCTCAAAATTTCCAGACAAAATATCGCAGACTTATATATGATGTGTATAAAATTACCAGATTATTAGTAATTTAATGTCCTGGGCAGCATTTTTGTTGATGTCACTATTTTTGTGACGATTGTCGCATGTTTATATTCATATTCGAACCAGACAGCAATATACAGCTACTTGAAACACCCACACTGGTTCATTGATGGTATATTTAAAGTTGCACCTGAGTTGTTTGTGCAGCTCTTCTCAGTACATGCACTGATTGATCAATGTGCTGTACCACTTATATATGCACTACTGCCATCTTAACAAGAAGCTTACTATGTTCGACTCTTCAAGAAACTGCTGGAGCTAAGACCAACTCTTGCTCCACAGAGTGTGATGTCAGATTTTGAGAAGGCAAGTCAAAACGCAGTTAGCACAGTATTTCCTGCGACCAGACTTCTTGGTTGTCTATTCCATCTTAAACAAAGTCTCTGGCATAAGGTACAAAATGAAAATCTTGCAGCTACATACCGGGAAGATAAAAAGTATGCATGTTTGTCAAGATGCTGTTAGCCCTTTCATTTGTTCCACCTGTCGATGTAAATACTGCCTTTGAAGAATTGAATAAAGGTCGGCCAGATGTTGTAGGGAAATTTGTATGACTATTGAGAGGACAACTATACTATACTATATTGGTTGCCAGAGAAGAAACCGCAGAGTGACTTCAAGATTTCCTATAGCCTTAGCATTACGGAATGTTAGAGATCATGTTCAGGACAATCAATTACGAACAAACAATTCTGTGGAGGTATGGCACCATGCATTTCAACTGTCTATTGACGGTCATCACCTTTATGTTTACAAGTTAATCTCTCACTTCCTCAGAAACAGGAGAACATTGAGAACAAGATTCTGAGGTACAATGCTGGAGAACAAAGTAAAGCAGCAGCAAAACAAAGTACCTCCAACTAAACAGATGACTTGAAAGCTATGTTGCCAATGTACGGAAACAAGCCAGTGATGGAATATCTATGTGACATTTCCTACAATTTAACTTTGTCAAAGTTTGTGTCTGTGTGTGTTGTGTAAATTTGACATGTATCTATGTGTGTTTTCAAAGTACACTTTTATAATATAAATAAATGCTATATTTTGACATTATTAATTTTACCTTTATTATGATTTTTTTAATGTTTATATAAAGTGTTTCATGCAAAATGACAGAAAAATTACGATAACAAATCAAAAAAATAAAATATTAACTCAATTCTTATTTAATGATATTTAAAGTATTTCTTTCAAAATGACAAAAAAAAAAATTTTCTGCCCTATTTTGAAGCAGTACCAACTAATGCAGCTTTGATACACTCTAGGATTTTCCCACTACAGACTTAAGTCTCTAGTAGATGACAAAAGGGCTCATATTTTTACCCTCTTCTGTGCACCTGACCACCAGAAATGATGGCCAAGCGGTGCAGCTTCGTGTGGCCTCCTCCCTTTTTGCCTCTATTCGTTGTCTCTTGCCCAGATATAAATCTGGGCAAGTAGTTGTTTTTTTTTATAGACATTTGTAGTAATTTAGCACCTGTGCTCCCCACCCGCCATCAAGTCCAACAAAAGGAAGAGTCATTTGGATGTCCAAAACAAGCCTGCCAGGGCTACACTGATGCTATACTCTGTAGGCTGCTGCATTGGACAGCTGTTCCCTGATTGACCCTCCAGCCACTGCCTTTCTGCATACATTGATGACCTATGCTGGTAGCTCGCCGTGACCAGTTGGTTGGCCCAGAGCAGGCCATGATGGTCTCAGTTCTAGAGGAACTTAGAGCCAAAGTACTATATTGTGTCAGTTTATCCATGGATAGACACCTACTCAAATACCAGGATCTCTTTATTCCCCCTTACCCATTGCAGTCCACGGCAAACGGACTGGTCTAAGGTGTAGGGAGATTTTAAAGATAAGGAGACAGAGTGTTGGGTAATGAAGGCAGTCTGAGAAAGAGGAGGCAGACACAATGATAGAAAAGAACTAAAGCACTTTGACTCCAAAAGTGCTAAGGAAAGAGGAGTGAAGTTTAATATCATGTCTCAGGACAAATATTTTTTGTTTGGCGTAATGTACAAATTGAAACACAAATTTCCTTACAGATGGACAATAAAGACTCTTATTATTATTATTATAATTACCTTAGTATGAAATTAGCAATAAGTTAGTATATTTTTTATCTTGTTTGTAGGAAGTTAATATTTACCTGACTCATTGACACTTCAGTGACAGTGGCCTGTCCAGGCATTATGATAGGTACAGGACAAAGACTGCTGTCTGCCTTCATTGACACTTCCAGTAATTTTGAAGCAAAGGTCCATGGCTTATTACTAGTTGTAAAATAATACATTTCTATCTCTTGCTTTACAGTGCTTTCCTGAAAGACAAAAATTGTAACATTAATGAAAATGAGAAATAAAAAAAACATGTAGGAAATCCAGCATTGTATAGAACTTTCTACTTTGCCTAGGCATTGTGTAGAATGTACTATATTTTCCATAAACCTGAACAGTTTTGTCTTGTTCTTAAAAGCGTAGAATCCATTTTGATTATGAATGTGCTCTGGAATGATATTCTTTTTGTGCTGGCTATCTTGTATATATATTCATGTCCATGTGAAACTGTGTATAATGAGTTTTTAAATGCCTATTTCTATGATGTACTGTGTATTAGTTTTGTTATGATATGATTTAGTTAGATTTGTTTCAAGAATAATTATGGGGAAAGTTTTAATTAGTTATAGACAGATGAGGCAAAGTTAGTTTAAAAAGTAGAAGGCTTCACGATAGGATAAAAACAAGACGTGTTTACATTAGGAGAGTTAACTAAGAAGTAATATCTTAATGGCAAGTGACATCGGACGGTTTGCTTTTAAGGATTAAAGTGTTTATTGTTTTAAACGAGCATCGAATCTACTTATTTTGTTTGGCCTTTCATTGGTGTTCTTGAGTTGTTGAAATTTTACCTCCTGTTTCGATAATCGTTTGGATCCAACACCACGAACAGGCACGTAACAGTTTGCAGATTAAACAATCCATACAATGTGTCTTTTAATGTGTGTCCTGGGTTACCTTATTACTTATGAATGAGTCTGATGTGAATGTATATTTTGGTTTTCTATATTTATAATTTTTTGTTTGGTGTAGTGCACAAATTGTTAGACTAATTTACGGATAATAAAGATTATTATTATTATTTCTTTTAATCAAGTATAAAGCTTTGAAAAGAGCATCATTCTTCTCTAATGACACTCCAGGGCAAGTTTTGCTCTAGAGCAGTGGTTCCCAAACTTTTTTGTCTCGTGGACCCCTTGACATGTTTTCTGGATTTCTGTGGACCACCTGTTTAAGTTATATTGAATTTTTGAAAATTCATCAATTTCAAATTACACATTTTGTTTAAATAATTTCCAACCAGTGACATGAGGAGTGAAAAAGTAATTTAAAACTACATTTTAAGTTAAATTCATTTTTTTTTTACAATAAATTTATTAACAAAATTGAAATTTAAACCCATTATGTAACAGTTAATATGTATTGTTTACTATCACTAAACACATTGGAATCTTTTTGTTTTTAAAGGTTTGCAAGCTCAACATCCATTGCTACGGAGATTATTTTTCATGTTGAGATTTTTTTTTTAGTAAAAGGTTTCACAAAGAGCTGTTTTTTCGTGGATTTCTTGAGCCATAATAATTTGAATTAAAAAAAAATACATCATTACCAGTCAAGGTTGACTCGGCCAGCTGTATAGAGAAATATATTGTTTGCAAAGACTTACATTAAAAGAAAGAAATATTTAGCTCTATTCCAAAAAGAGCTAAAGAATTTAGTGAACTCTTCTACAATACCATTCCCCTAACAGAGTTTTCATGGATTGTTCTCAGAAAGCCACCACAAACGAAGGAGGTGGAATACTCATTGAATGGCCCAATGGAGAAAAAATAATTTAAAAATTGAGATCATTATAACTTATGAGCTCTATGATATGACAACCACATAGAAGAAATAGGAGCACGGCATCATAAAAAATGTCACATTAACACTCTCTTGTTTGACAACGAAGTAATGAAGTTCTATTTCAAATATTTAACACTGTACAATCTACATTTTTTTTTGTTAAAGGTATAACTAGACAAAACTAAACTATGCAAATATAGTTATTAAATAAAATAAAACAATTTTTCACACATACATAATATTTTCCTTAAAATTTGAAAACAAATATTTTGTCAATTGTAAATCTTTTCTCAACTCTATTAAGGAGTGTTCAATAGTTTTTTCAAATCTTATCAGGGTGTCTTTGTCTCCAACGATCCTTCAGCTTAGGTGGTTTCATGGTGTCATTACATAAAATGTTAAATAAAAGGCACATAGGTAATATAAGTTCGACGAGAAAACAAAACAAAAAAAAAAATTGAAAATTAACACCACTGTTTATTTTATATTTAGATTCAGCCATGTTAAATATTAGTTATCTCTAGACCAAATTGATCTATTTAAATGAGGTATTAAAATTTAGAATATGTTTTTCGTTCCAATTATACATTCAATATTTAATGGCCTAGCTATAATAAAGTATAAATAATGTATATTTGAATGATATAATAGGTGATTCCATTAAAGTGAGATTTATATTAAACTCAATTCCTTCTTAAATGAGATCCACTCTCGTGGACCCACATTTGGATGTCATGGACCTCCAATTTTTTTTCCCCTTTCGTGGACCCCTGGGGTCCATATGGACCACTTTGGGAATCACTGCTCTAGAATCTAAATTGTGACTGGAGTTGAGAATCTAAATAGTGTTCATCACCTTAGGTAAGCCAGACAATAAATATTCACTTTCAAAGTTGCAATGTAGATAATGTATAGTGAAGAAAGTATACTTTTTAAAAACAGATGCCATTTTGTGTGGGGTACTGCAACACAATTTACATGATCATAATAGTTTGGTACACAAGGTAAATTCTTAAATGAAACAAAGGGATAATAATAAAATACCTGATGTCCAAAGTTTGAATCTGATGTTTGAGCCAAGAGACAGCTTTCTGATTGCTGTCTACACAGGGCTGATTCTTCTTCTTCAAACTTCTCTATTTTTATGTTTGACACCTTAAAGTCTTGTTCTTCAAATTGCTGTGCAATCAAATCAGTTTCATCCATTTCATGTTTCATTTGTTTTAATGTATAGCTCAGAGCAAGAGTAGCGTGATGATTTGTATCAGCCATCATGGAACTTTGAGTGGATCTCAATGTCTACACATTAATCTAATTGTCCTGGTGTAAAAGAAAAAAAAGTTAAATAAATCTTTTTTTTAATATGTGCATAATTTGTTTTAAAAAAATCAACAAATATGAATAAGTAAGGAATAAATTGTGTGTTGTAGTCAGCCAACATTAACATTTCATTAAGCCTCTCGCCAGGTATCAGGTGGGGGCAGGGGAATGCCCACCAGATGTGGATACTGGGGAAATAAATAACCAGGTAGAGTGGTGATTAAAAGAACCATCAACCTGGTATTGTTTTTAAAGACCACAAAGAGAAATATAATTGCAATATAAGCTGTAACAATAATTCAAGAGTATGCCTCAATGTCCTGCTATCAAGCAAGGTACTAAAGAGCTTCTACAATTAAATAGATGACTGCACTAAAGAAGTTCTGAAAAAAAGATATCCAATTCAAGAGTATGCCTCAATGCCCTGCTATCAAGCAAGGTACTAAAGAGCTTCTACAATTAAATAGATGACTGCACTAAAGAAGTTCTGAAAAAAAGATATCCTCATTATAATGGGAGAATGGATTGCCAGGATAGAAAAAGAAAAAGTTGTAATTATGTCACAAGCTGACGCAAAAATTTTGTAACAATGTGGGAAACAGTTGCTCCAGAGAAATTTCATTTATTTGTAATACAGTTATGTGTAGATATATCTTGATAAATATTACAAAGATGGTACATAAAGTGTTGGCAATGCTTAATTTGATATTTAAATTATGATTACAATTTTTGAAAACATAGATGATTTTACAGTTGAAGGTTGGGGTCAATGCTTAGTGGAAAATTGTAAAAAGGGGTCATGGAACTAAAAAAGGTTGAGAACCACTGAGCTAGAACCACAGTGATTAAAAACAATGTTAGAACTCTTCTGATATATGCTTAGAAAGTGGACAAAATATTGCAAAGATCTGTACAACTTAGAGATACAATATTAGATAGGGTGTCTTATCTTATATAATATAGACATTATTTCAAAAAAAGAAGCTGATTATGTCCTAGGAGTTATGCATTCAGTCATGCATATTAACTAATGACTTAAATTCTGCCAAGTCACTGGTTTTCCTGGCTAGCTCAGACAACCCATTCCATGCTCTAATGGCACAAGGGAAGAAAGAGCATTTGTACAGATTTGTCCTAGCATGTGGGACGAGGAATGTGCCTTTATTTTTGTGTCTTTCTAAGTATTTTATTAAAGGGAAACTCTCATGGTTTTGACAATTTTTGATATAATATGTGTATTGATTTACAGATAATGAATATATATATTTTTTTTAATTTGCAAGAATAACTTAGTAATTGATGTTTTTCTGACGTAATTTTTCTGCGCATCCAAAAACGGTCAGATTTTCACGGAATTTCTATGTGACGTCACGAGCAGATACACAAATCCTATACTACTCCAAGTACCTACTGAATAATGGAAAGCCAAACAGTCAAGTTTAGATTCTCGTAAAAGAAATATTTCTTCGTCTATGCAGTTAGATCTAAATATTGTAAGCAAAGAAAAAAATGCATGTTGAAAGTAGATTTACATGCTTGACTAACCACGGCAGTGTATATTTTCCCTCCTGACCACTCAACACATAACAAACATTATCGCTTGGCTGTCTTGTCATGACCGACTACATGTAGTCTAGACTAGCCTTACAATGACCAGTTTGTTCGAATCAGTCAGACACACGATATATTTACTTCTTGGGATAGGGAGAGGTTTAGATGAAAATGTTTTTTTTTCTCGAGTTGGTTATCCTTATGCTTTTACATCTCCCTCTCTCTATATATAAAACTATAGCATAGCTCTGGACTATCCCGTCACAAAGCCTATATAAGAGCCTGACAGCTACTGTAAGAAAGAAGCTATACGATTGGTTAAATCTAGTTTCCCTTTCAGTCTCTCTATGGCCACCGTCAGTCGCGAAGCGACTATGGATCATCTCATTTCCATGAGATGAATGCCTGGGCATAAACTGTGGTCGGAACGATGTCGCCCACACATCAGTTCCCCCCTCTCCACGCAGCTGATGTATCCAAAGGAACGGCAGTGCCGATACAGTTTGGGGTCAGCAGCGTCGCAGGTTCTGCCAGAGTGTAGCACTGGGTGCTGCAAACTGCCTTAGGGTCGCCAGCTCCTGATTTTTCCTCAGGGTTGACTCCCGAAGCCTTTCCCTTGATTGGGTATAACTGCAAGGCAGCAGAGGTTTGAATTCAGAGTTTTCCTTCTCCTAGGTGGGTAGCCAGCCATGGCTAACGAGCCCCTCCTGCCCGAAGCTTACTGGTTAAGGCGCCAGTTACTCGCCTGTGCCCCTTCTCCTGTTAGTAAGAACAGTTCCGCCGGACTCATATCTGAGCCACACGTGAAGGCCGGGAGTTGGACTGGTTGTCAGAGGCTATTTGAGACGCATGCCATTAGGAAGCATTTTATAGGTAGTGGAGTGCTTACATCCATTACCACTTCCGGCAATGACAACCTTGCGGAACCCTTTCAGTATTGTTGATGGAAGTGACGTATGCCTAAGATAAAAATCAAATCTTAAAGAACCCCTTTTTTTTAGGAGGCGTGGCGAATTTACTGTCTAATTTATTAAATATAAATGTTTCTAAGCATTTAAATAAAAAATGACATAATGTTTACTATTACAACTTTTTACACAGAATTTAAATATGTCAATAATTCAAATTTGAAAAACTATGAGAGTTTCCCTTTAAATTTTGTATTTGAAGATTATGGTTCAGTGTTTAGTGTAAAATTAAATTACTTATGAGTCTCCTGTCCTGAAGGCTTTTTAAATTTAGTGATTTTACTAAAGGTGTTACTCTCATGTGAATATTCGTTTGTTATGAATCTCACAGCTCTATTTTGTGTCTGTTTCAGTTTCTTAATGTTTTCTTGAGTTGAGGGGTACCAAACAGAGGATGCATATATATTCTATTATGGTGTGGAAGCATATTATCATCTAGAATCCAGTGTTATAATAGATAAGATTCTAGTCTTTAATGCTGAGATCTACTCAGAGCATTAGGAGTAACATTTCTAAAAATAAAGCTACCATTTCCATCCAAAAACTTGATAATATTATAACATAAATGAGCCTACATTTGTATTCATTATATTATTTATGATTATCAAATTATGTTTTTTGATAACAGTGTTCTATTCTATATTACTCATTAATATTCATGGAATAATATTTAATAAATATATTAAAGTACTGGTATATGTCTAGATCTGGATGTAAGCTCTTATATTTTGAACACCCACAAATCTAATGGGCTATGTTGTTCTTATAAATATGCGTTTCATTTCTTGTTTTAAAACTAGAATTAGAAATTGGGCTGGAATTACCTTTTTCCTTTCAAGTACTCAGCATTTTCCGATACACAATTTCAAACACAAAAATAATTGTAGATATGTAAAAAGGTGTCAATGTAATCAATTGTGAATAAAATATATCTCACTGTCTATTTCGTGATGGTTTTAATGTCTTAAGGTTTTCTTGAGTTAAAAGGTCATATTTTCTCACGATGTTAATACCTGATTTCTCTTAAGGACAGTTTAATAATGGGACAGAATCAACAAGCTTACTCTTGAAGTAAGGGGTACCCCAAGGATCAGTTCTAGGCCCAGTACTGTCCACTATGTATACATATTCACTCATCGGTGTCATACGCCCAACAGGCATCTTATACCACATTTTTGCAGATGACTCACAGTTATATGATTCCTCAGTACCCTCAGAGGTGTCGCATCTGGCAGAGAAAATCAGTAGTACCATTGCAAGGGTGAGCGATTGGATGGTTGAGAATAAGCTCAAGATGAATTAAAACAAGACAGAAATAATTATAAAGATTGGCACTCGGAACAACATCTCAAAAGTCGAGAGTAGAGATTCTCTTTTTATCACGAACTGTCGAGTGAGAGAGAGAGAGACAATATGAGGCAAAAGACTATAAATACATATTGCATAAGTGATTCTACTTCTTTTAATACAATCTAAATAATTTTTAATTAATAAAGATGTAATTTATTAGCAATTACATAGTGGTGTTTACTGACGGGACTCAGTGTGCCCTGAAAGGGAAAGCACAAAAACTGCGTGCCTTATAGGAGCATGGAGTGGCCTATTGTATTTTAAAATAAAATCTTCAATATGAGTGGTAATTTAAAAAAAAACACTGCTATCTTAATAGTCCTTTAGTTGCAGAATAATAATATGCTTTCATTTTTTTAAAAACTTAAACCTTGACCTAATAAAAAAATATTTAAAAAAATTGACCTAGTTCCCAAAGTCGGTGTGCCTTATACAAGACTCTACTATATATCTAGATTCTATTTAGTTAATTTAGTTAGTTTGTCTGCTGTGGCTGTGCTGTACGCCTGTAGCTACGACTACGAGATGCCAGAAGAAAATATGTAATATGTCATATATTAAGATTCTAAAATGTTTAAACAATAGTCAATAGTGTCCCTTACTGACAATAGATCTATTCCACATCTAGGATAGTAATCTCATTTATCATTTAGATCTATATTGTTCTGTTGTCACAGATTAATAAACTACTGTATATAGTACTGTTCAAACGTTTCCCCGTCCTTCTGACTTCTTGTAAAGAATTTAAATCTGTCATAAACAGTGTTGGACTTAGGCATAAAATGATTCTGAAACCTTTCAATGAGTTTGTCTACAGTCTCATCTTCAATTACTTCAAAAGTATTGTAGATATCTCTAGCGGGTTCACCGATCAGGTGTAGCAGTAAAGCTTTCTTTACTCGTTCGGGCTTCATTTTAAAATCAATTAATTGTAGGCCTACCACTTAGAAGGAAATGACCACAAAAAAAAAAAAAAAAATACAATACCGGTACAAAAACTTCTTTGTTCCTCTGTCAAATCAAATCATTTAATGCAATTCAAGTACCGGTATCTTTACACCTCTCACATGTAACGTTTGAGTAAAAATGGAGTGAACGTGTGTTTACACACACATATATATATTTACCGTTTCTATAGTTATAATGTTTTATTTTGCATAAAACAAAAATTGTAAGACAATTTTCACCGTAGATAATACAGATTATTATCATTATTAATATAAAAGCGTTAAAAAAATTATAACAAGTCGACCGGTGAGAGGTAGCATACGCCACTTTTTGGAGGGCCGTCTTTAGGTCACTGCAACCTATGCGAACGCATTGGGACCCGCACTAATTCTAGGTGTAAAATTTTTAAATTAAACTATATCATAACTTAAAAAAGATTTCCCGCGCCCTCCTGACTATTAACCAGGAGCTTCTGGAAATTTTCAGAAATTACAAAATATACGAAAAAATCCTTAAAATATACCGTACGGAAATATATAAACAAAAATTGCCATTGTGGGCCCGGGTGTCATTTAATGTGGAAAACGCCAATTCCAAGAAGCTTCTTGCTCCTCAAACTATATAATGAAGAATTACCTGGGGTCTACAATTCTCAAAGAAAGATAAAAACTTTTGGTAACGGTAATTTTTGCTATCTAGTATGATCTATGTAGGAAGTACTGTATGACTTCGCTACAAGCAATTTAAGGCTAGTAAAGTAGTTCTGTCCGTAGTAAAGAATGGATAAAATGCATTAACGAATTTATTTTCTAATAGAAACTCTTAAATTTCACTTATTATCCGCTACAATACACAAACTTGGCTCCGCGTAATCCGTGTCGAATAGGGCCACACAATGGTTAAGTCCGGCCCTGCTATTAACATATATATATATATATATATATATATATATTACTTAATCTCTTTCCATGGCTTCTTGGTCACAATGGTTAAGTCCGGTGCTTCTATTTAGCGTTTGTAAAAATGTTTTACAATGTTTCGGATGTTCCTTCTGATTTGAATATAGTTTACTTCCTAGTCCAAACCTTCCGCAGGACAAAGGGGGATGGGAATGGGCAGGGTTTGATACATACCACAGTCCAGCGCGCAGGAAGCCATCCGTAGCGTTAACTCTAGACTCGAGATCTACTCTTGTGTTCTCGTTGACTAATTCTATTCTTTGCCTCGTTCATAGCCATTGTAATTGAATGGACTGAAGAGTAAGCAAGAGCTTTAAGACCATTATTGCTTGACAAGCATATAGTTTTAAAATAGCCCTAAAGAATTACTGACGTGCCCATCTTGACTTGATAAGATAAAACCAAATAACCCTGGTACTATTATAATTTTGGAAGTTACCCGGTATTTCAGTTGTTGTTCCATAAGAATTATTTACTGTTGAATCAATGTAGCCTATTTTTAGTGAGTATTTCTTTGTGTCAGCCGACTATCGTTGTGATTAGCCTAATGGTATTTCTTAGAGATTACAGATAAACGAAGATAATTGCGTCCTACACATTTTAAGTGCCAATCTAGCCATGCACGTTAATCAGCGACTTAAATTCATATTTTTTTTCTGGCTGCTTTAGACAGCCCATTCCATTCCCTGAATAGAAATGTGTCCTAACTTAAGGAACAAGAAATACATCTTTGTGTATCTCAGAGTAACGAGTAGTTAATTGGTTTTTGATTTTCTATTTGAAAATTATGGTTCAGCGTCTCATGTAGTATTCTCACTTGCATCCCTTCTGAATGATTCTATATTTGAATTATTTGATCTCAATTTGGGCAATGCAACTGATACAAATATCTATTTCTTTAACACACTATAGCAGTGATGCCCAAAATACGGCCCACCGAAACATCGGCACAAAGTTTAAAAAAAATCCAGTCCAAAAAAAAAAAAAAAGTTTAAAAAATATCTTCTACGTAGAGTAAATGGATTGGTATCGATAGTAACACAACATATTTGTTTTTTAAAGAAAGATTGGCTCTTTTTAAAGAACATAACATTAAACAGCTTTAGGAAATCAAACAAATGAGACAACAATCTTGGTTTGAGATGCGATAATTAAAACTGTGGTATTTATTCGCGTTAAAAAAAAAACACATTTTTGAAATCTGAGAATTTGTAACTATTTGGAGCATGCATGGATAACCAGTGCCGAAGCACAGATATAAATTTAAAGTTTCTGCCATCACAGAGAATCTTTTTCCTTAGGAGATATTAGTGGGAGTGACTACTGATGGTGCCAAAACTATGGTTGACAGCAATAGTTTTTAGAGGTCAAATGAAACAGAGCCGTCTCGTTGAATCATTAACTAACAAAATTTATCTGGATTATGTGATGAGATCGTGTTCAGATTTAACCATATTCGTCGTTTCTAAAATCAATCTGCGGCCAATGTGTCTATTGCCTAGAGTTACAACTGAAACTTATAGACTTACAAACTAGACATCCTTTCTTGATCAATATCACATGATGAAGACTATTGATTTCTACCGGTACTCCGTGTTTCTTGTATAAACTTTTCGAAATCTCAGAAGACAAGTGTTAACGGATGACCACAATAATTGACTTAATCCTGCGTACTCCCATAGGAGCATATCTCCGCAACTACAACTCTCCACCGAACTCGATTCTGGGCAGTTAATAATTACAAGCACTTATTGGTGGACACATTTTTTCAATGATGAATCGTGCGAAATTAATATTAATAATATAATAATATTAATCGTATCGTCTCTTAGACGAACTTATAGAATTCTAGATTTAGATCTTTGACTTGATGTCTCAACTATGCAGCCGGATATTTAAAAGTAGTTTAGGATAAACTTCTCATGAATGTAAATACTAGATTAAATTCACGGGTTTCTTATAAAAATTAGTTTATTGTATCATTTCTTTTTTTTTTTTCACTTGCTCTTCATGTGACCCGAGACTCGAGTGTGGGATATTAAAATGATCAGCCATCCGAGTAAGTTTGAGCATCACTGCACTAAAATCAAATATATTCCATCCAAGGAATGTTTACACATACCCGTATCCATGTTAACTAATTATTTATCCCACAATTATTGCCAAATGAACTTGAAGAATTTTTTTGAATCACACAGGTTAACATTGAATTATTTTATTATACCGTTACCAGTATTTTTTTTATATATTTGTCAAAGACAAAACAATAACATATTACAATAACATATTACCACAAAAAAAAAAAAAGCTTAAGCAACTAAATAAGAAATCTATACCGGTACATATTTATTCTCGTCAACACCAGTTTTTTTTTTTTTAAAACTCCTATGTCTGCCCCTCTGAACCACTACTACTTCATTACTGCAGTAAGAAAAGATTTAATTCCAAAGCCAGACATCCCTGCATGACAATATTGAAGCAATAAACTGTGTTGCCAATTATTCTTTTTTTTTCTGCTCTTTATGCTTTCTGACATTATTATTTACACCTAAACATTTAGAAAATTGACTTCTGACTAGGGACCTGCGAATCAGGAAATTTTTTTCGAATCGAATATCGAATCGAATATCAGAAAATATTCGAATTTCGAATCGAATTCGAATCGAATATTCTTGAAAAAACTTAACAACCAATAAATGTAAAATAAAACTTGAACTACAAAATTTTTATTATATTATGTTTATTTATACTGAAACACATTAAAATGTTAGCAATAATTAAATTGCAAAGCAGGCGTTTTAAAAAAAAGTTCCCCCTTTCAGACCCTGTGGTCTATAGGGCAGATGATGTAAAGGTCATCTGATTCTGTGGCCTACGGTTAACGAGGGTGTCATGTGGCCAGCACAACGACCAACCGCCTTTACTTTTCCCCAACTAATGTCAGGTACCCGTTAGAGCTGGGTAGACTCAAGGGCGCCCGAAAATCCCGAAATAAAAATCTCAGTCTTCACCAGGATTCGAACCCGGGACCTCCAGTACGGAAGCCAAACGCTTTACCGCTCAACCACCGCGCCCTCGCGTTTTAAAAAAGTAGATCTTTATTTATTTTGGCCCAAATCAAAGTTTCAGCATTATTTTCCGAGAGATTGTAACGATGGTCAGTAATAATTTGTCCTCCTACTGAATTAACTCTTTCTTATGAACAATTTGTTGCCTGAATTACAAGCAAATTCCTAGCTGCTCTGGCCAAAAGTGGAAAAATATTAATACTTTTAAAATGTTTCGATTTACAACTGCTTGCTTCGAATACAAACTGACTTCATCCTTAATTTGCTCAGAAATGGTGGAAATTTTGTTGATTCTGGTATCTCCTTGAGCATCATGCACTTTCTTGAACATTGAATCCATAAGGCTTCCCCTATTCCTGTCTTGAACAAGACTTTCACGTGGCAATTCATCAGAATTTTTGCCAATTTTGCTTCCGTCAGAGTTAGCCAATATTGTCTCTACAAATAAGACAGCTTTTTTAGTTTCAGCTTCTGAAAATAAGTAGTGTTTAAATCTTGGATCAATGAATGTGGCTGCCAGGAGATGATCCATTGTCAAATCAAATCTTGCTCCAAGTTGTTTCAATAGCTCATCTCGAAATTGTTGGAGACCTGTTGGTGATTTGGACACTAACTCTTCCTTCAATGTAAAAATGCAAGGATAGATCAAGCTTATGCTGACATTGGAATCAGCACTCAAAACTGTTGTTGATTCTGCTGTTGGTCTTAGAATTGGAAGAGAAGCTTTCAGAGTATCTTGTAAAGTTTGTGTTAATGGTTTTGGTGGATTTCTTGCACATTTCTTTTTAACACCACATTCTACAAGTGCAAGAGAGACAGGAACAGAGTTTTGGTCAATCCATTCCAGCAAATAATATGTACTATTGAATCTAGTAATAACATCTAAAGGAGGCTTTGATTCCTTCATTCCTTGATCAGTTTGATATTTGGACAACATAGTTTGACCAACAGTTGATGAATGAAAAAAAGCCAGCAATCCTGTGAACATGACTGATTAGGTTCTGAATGATTTTTTGAGCATCTAAAGCAGCATTGATTGAAAGTTGCACACCAAAACCGAGCTTGAATTATCCACAAAAAAAAAGCATTACTTTTTTTGAAAATATTCGAACATTCGAAAATTTAAAATAATTTCGAATCGAATTCGAATATTCTTTTAATATTCGAAATTCGAATCGAATATCGAATATTCGCAGGTCCCTACTTCTGACATACCGGTACTGTATCACCTGTAATTCTGTTGGACATGTTTATTCAACAGCTTAAATAAGTCAGTGATTTATTCAATCAGAACCAGAAAATCTATTTCATTGATTGGACCGCGACAAGGATTTCTCAACAGTATCAATTCGCTTTTTTTTAAATTTTGAAACTGACAAAATTCTTTTAGACATACCAGTATATATAGCTCTTCTTTCGTAGTCGAAGATGAGCACATTTCTCATTTCCCATGGACTCGAATATGACTGTACCCCCGATATTCAATATGTCCAATCCTCGCTTTAAAAAGCAGCCACATATGTGACAAGGGTGAGTTTGGTCAGTTGCAGATGGGCCTGCTTCTTCTTTCAGATACTGGTACCGGTATCTAACATTTGAATTTTTTTTCTCTAGCATGACTTAGCTTGTGCTTTTTAACATTTTTGGAATGAAATATTTTTTTTTGTTATATCTGACATTTGAAAGTTTTTTTCCTCAGCATGACTTCGCAGGGGCCTTTTTAACTTCTGGAATGAAAAAATTCTTTTAGACATATCTGACATTTGAAAGTTTTATCCCCCCGGTATGAATTTGCAGGCGCTTTTTTTACATTTTAGACTGAATTTTTTTAGACTTATATGACATTAGAAAGGTTTTTCACCAGTATGAATTCTCTGGCGGTTTTTAATTTTTGAGACTGAGAAAATTCTTTTAGACATATGGTATTTGGCATTTAAAAGATTTTTCACCAGTATGAATTCTCTTGTGTTCTTTTAATATAGAAGACTTAGAAAATCCTTTGAGACATATTTGACATTTGAAAGTTTTTTCACCAGTGTGAATTTTCGGGTGATTTTTTAAATTTTGAGACAAAAAATTCTTTAGAGCATAAAGTAAAGTTAAAGTTCCCCTTTCAGACCTTGTGGTCTATAGGGCAAATGATGTAAAGGTCATCTGATTCTGTGGCCTACGGTTAACAAGGGTGTCATGTGGCCAGCACAACGACCAACCGCCTTTACTTTTCCCCAACTATAATGTCAGGTACCCATTAGAGCTGAGTGGACTCAGAGGAACACAAGGATCCCGAAATAAAAATCCCAGCCTTCACCAGGATTCGAACCCGTGACAACCGGTTCAGTAGCCAAGTACTTTACCATTCAGCCACCGAGCCTCTTTTAGAACATATTTGACATTTAAAAGGTTTTTCACCAATATGAATTTGCTGGTGATATTTAAAAGTTTGAAAATGAGACAATTCTTTTAGACATATTTGACATTTGAAAGGTTTTTCACCAGTATGAATTTTCTGGTGATATTTAAAAGTTTGATAGTAAGGAAATTCCTTTAGACATATTTGACATTTGAAAGGTTATTCACCAATATGAATACGCTGGTGCGTTTTTAAAACTTTAAACTGAGAAAATTCTTTAGAACATATTTCACATTTGAAAGTTTTTTCAACAGTATGAACTCGCAGGTGCTTTTTTAAAGTTGTAGACCGATAAAATTCTTTTAGACATATTTGACATTTGAAAGATTTTTCAACAGTATGAATTGTCTGGTGATATTTTAAAGATTGATAGTAAGAAAATTCTTTAGAACATATTTCACATTTGAAAGGTTTTTCACCAGTATGAATTGTCTGGTGATATTTAAAAGATTGATAGTAAGAAAATTCTTTTAGACATATTTGACATTTGAAAGGTTTTTCACCAGTATGAATTCTTAGGTGATTTTTTAAAGTTTGAAGCAGAGGAAATTCTTTAGAACATAATTCACATTTGAAAGGTTTTTCACCAGTATGAATACGCTGGTGCACTTTTAAATTTTTAGACAGTGAAAATTCTTTAGGACATATTAGACATTTGAAAGTTTCACCAGTGTGCATTATCTGGTGATCTTTTAAAGTTTGTGAGAGAGAAAATTCTTTTAGACATATTTGACATTTGAAAGGTTTTTTACCAGTATGAATTCGCTGGTGATTTTTTAAATAAATAGCCTCAGAAAATTCTTTTAGACATATTTGGCATTTAAAAAGTTTTTCACCAGTATGAATTCTTAGGTGTCTATTTAAATTTTGAGACAGAGAAAATTCTTTACAACATATTTCACATTTGAAAGGTTTTTCACCAGTATGAATTCTTAGGTGCCTTTTTAAAGTTTGAAACAGAGAAAATTGTTTACAACATATTTCACATTTGAAAGGTTTTTTGCGAGTATGAATTTTCTGATGTTGTTTTAAACATGATGAGTCAGAGTATTCTTTTAGACTTATTTTACATTGGGGATTTACTATTTGAGAACAAGAAGAATGTTGCATTTCTTTGCCTAAAATAGCCTCATTTGGATGGATTTGTTTCTTGACCTTCTTTTTGATTGTTGCAAATGCACAACTTTCTGAATCCATTTCTCTTCTTGATATAATTTCCTGTATCTGCTCGAAATAAAAAATAATAATAATAAGTAAGATATAAAAAGCAAAGGCACTTTCAAAAAAAAAAAAAAAAAGCTAATACTAGGTGCAATTGTATCAATTAGTTTGGAACAGATGTGTGATAAAATCAATGATATCAGAGTTGCCTACAAGGATGAATCTTGCGTACGCAAATGGACAAGAAAATATGCACGTACTGTTTATCAACTGAAACTATGCATTTCCCCCTTTTTTAAGTCTTGAGAAAAATGAAACAACAACAACAAACAAAAAACATACACACACACAATTAAAATAAAAAAGGTCTTGCTAATCACAGAGATTTAGATATATATGGATCAGAGCGTCAATACTAGAGATAGGAAACTGAACCAAACTTATAACCGAAGCAAACCAAACCCAATTTTAAAACATTCAGAGTTAAATTGACTGTTCTTGAAGGTCTAGATCTAGAATATTTCACTTTTATGCACAATACAGCCTACAATTCCAAGGGACTGTTAAAATACATTTAAATAGCACTATGCAAATTTTAAACCAATCTACATTATGGATCTAAAAATTGCGAAATAATAATTATGAGAGAAGAGTGCTCTTATTTTTGAATTTCAATTACTGGATATAGATCTAAACAACTAGGCCAATTCTAGAACTAGATTCGATTTTTTTGAGGATTACGAAATTCTAGAGAGAGTTTTCCTTTGAGATGAAAAAGGGAAAGGCAGAGGTTTTAATTAGAGATGGGAAAAGAACCGAACTCAAACCTCACTTACGACTGAACCAAACCAAACCCGAACGAACTGTCCTTATCTTAACTGAAAGGAATCAAAGGTTTTGCAACTTTTTTTTAACTACAAAAAAAAACAACAACAACTTAGTTTCAGTAAGATTATTTGACAATTTTTTTTTTTTTTTGGAAAACTCAGATGGATCATTTTGTTTGTAAAATGTTTGTTTCACATGTTTCAGATGTTCCTTCAGAGTTGAAGAAAATTACTTCCTAGTCCATACCTCCAGTAGGATGATGGGAGATGAGAGCTGGCAGGGTTTGAGCTTTGGCACATCCTCAAAATTTAGGCCATGTCGTGCCCGCAGTCCCTAAGGACTACTCTCCCTCTACATAACAAGGGCTTAAATATATATAGCTAAATCATTAAAATCAAGGTCTATTCACAGTTAAAATAGTAAAAATTTAATAATTTGCTAAAAATCTAATGTAAATAGAACAGACTATGTTGGGCAGGACACCTTGAAAGAATGCCAGATAACAGGGGAGCGAAGATTGTATACCGTCAAAAACCAAAAGGCAGGCGACCCAAAGGCAGACCCCGAATGCGTTGGATTGATGATGTGGAAGCTGATCTGCAACAGCTTGGGGTTAGAGCGTGGAGACGAAAGGCCCAGGAGAGATCCGAATGGAAGAATGTGTGCAAGCAGGCCAGAGCCCTTCAAGGGCTGTAGCGCCACTGGGATGGATGGATGGAAATAGAACATGTTCACAAATTCATAAATCAGATCTTTGTAGACAACCCCACTTCCCAGATAAAGCCCAGTACCTTTCCAGGGTCGACCTATTGGCTGACCGAATGGTTTGTCTAGCCTTTGCTCTAGCAATCCTGAATAGCTTAAGGTTCTCCTGGGAAGGGTTCTTTATAAATGCAGCCAGTCGTTTTTTCCTATTGCCAATAGCACTTTTGCAAGCTGTATCAAACCATGGTTTGCTAGGCCGTTTTGGATTGGTGGAGATTAGGGGGACAAATTTACGGGCAATGTCGAGTAGCTTGATAGCAAAAATATCAGCTGGGTTCTGTTCATTGAGGATACTTTCTGTGATATCCTCGGAGCATCTTTTTTGGAATTGCTCCCAATCGGCCTTGTTAAGTTTCCACCGCTGAGGTCGTCCCAATGAGGGGAGATTGTTAGTAATGATGATTGGGAAATGATCAGTTCCCCGTAGGTCATTACTAACTGACCATTTGAAGTCGTCCAGAAGTCCAGGGACACTTACAGTGAGGCCAATGCACGTGAGGGATCCAGTTCCTGGGTGCAAGAAGGTCGGTGATACATCGTTAAATAAATCATGTTGGAGGAAGATACAACCTCTTGTGTCAGTATTGTTGGATCCCCACATTGTGTTATGGGCATTGAAATCCCCAAGAATTATTTATGGCCGAGGGAGCTGCCTCAAAAGGTCCTCCATGCTTGCTGGGTCCAATGGAGTGCCTGATGGTAGATACAGGCTGCAGCAAGTGATAACCTTGTGTAAGGTTATCCTAGCTGCTACGGCCTGTAGTGTGGTCTGTAGTTCTACCCTTTCATGGGGGATGTTGTCCTTCACAAGGATACAGACTCCACCTGATGCTCTTTCTGCATCCTCAACATTCCTGCTGTAAGCAATGTAGCTTCGAGAACTGATGCTATCTTTCAGAAATGTTTCCTGTAAGCAGACAGGAGCCTCAGAGTCCATCAGTAGCTGCATTTCTTCCTAATTGGCCTTGAGGCCTCTACAGTTCCATTGTACATTTCTGGAATCCATGGCTTATTCTAAATGACCTACTTGGAGCTATTAGGCCTTGGGAGGCCCCCAGCGGGGTTTCCCTTTATTCCAGTGAACTTTATCGATTTTTGTTTGGTTGGAGAGGAGGATACCCCTCTCTTATGGGGAGTCTTTCTCTCTGGAAAGGAGAGATCCCTCTGGTTAGAGCGGAGGTTATTTCCTCCTCCCTCACCTTGGGCATCCTCCTCTCCATATTGAGTTCTCTCCTTAGGGAGTCGGTCAACCTCTATTTCTGTAGAGGTTGGGGTGTCTGGATGGGTTCTCTGGGGAGAACCCGTGTCAGACATAATGTCTCTGGGTTCCCCCGGAGTGTCGGCTTTGACATGCTGTTCTGTCTCAATGCTCTCATCAGCGAGCACAGAGAACCAGTTCTTTAGCATGGCAACAGGGCTTTCTTGTCTTTTGGGAGATAAGTTTTTAGGTGGAGATAAGTTCTTAGTCTGTTTTTTCTTCTGAGTTGGAGGAGGAGGAGGGGGTGGGGTCAATGTGTCAGTCTGTGTGGCTATGGATCTTCCTATCTTAGCCGCAGCCTGGGCGTATGTCTTTGCCAAGCTGAATTGGCCTTTGGACAGGGCCAATACAGCTGATTTCTCACCAAGACCAGCATTGATGGTGGCTTTGAAGGCAGATCTGTCAGTATAAATATGGATAGCTGATTTTGGATAGCTTTCAATTGTTTCAAGTGTGTCTACTTTGAGCTCCAGTGGATTTGATTCTTTTGTTAAGGTGTTATTTACTAAGTGTGTTTGAATGGTTGGTTGGTTGTAGTTTAGTCCAGGCGTTATGTTTGAAAATCTGGTAATTTTTTCTCTGTTATTGGGTAAGTGGTGTTTTGGGGCTCAATTGTCAGTAAGTTGAATACGAGTTCTGTGCTTTTTTTTTTAAGAGACAGATCAGCAGAGCTGGAAATGCTTACCATTAGTGCCGATATATCTGATAGCACACAACTCTTGCTACTTGTTCGCAGTAAGAAAAGCAGAAAAGATTTCTGCTATGGGGAAAATGGGACCACCACTGGCAAAGACGTGTTCTAAGAAGTTTTAGACGTCATGGAGGAGGAGGCTTCTTTTCATTGAGAGAAATTAGTCAGAGTGACTATAGTATGGATGTAGTGAACTGGCAGCAAGAGTTAGAAAATTATCATGTAAATAGGAACCTCTGTGGCTAGAAGTTGAATCAGACTGAGATATGTTCCTTATAGATGAAATAGCAACTCTTCATTTAGCAGGCAGAAAGGGGCAAAACCAATTTGTGTTATCACCTTACAAACTAGCATCAAAATTCACTTCTTGAATTTGGTGGGAGGCCCTGTAGATGAGTGGTAAGGTTTGAACCCTGGTGAAGACTGAAAATTTTAGTTTTGGGTCACCTGAGGCCACCAAGCTCTAATGGGTAACTGACAGTTGGGGAAAAAGTAAAGGCGATGCCATATTTACATGACACCCTCGTTAACGCAAACCACAGAAATAGATGACATTTACATCATCTGCACTATAGATGGATAGGCTTGAGAAAGAAAATTTTTAATAAATTATATTTATTATATTATACTTTCTAATAAAAGTGTTTTTTTATTTAATGTTTTTTGTATCTTTTTAATTATGTGGCCGGCGACACAAGTGTTGGAAATTAAAATGGCCCACCAGATAAATGAGGTCTTACTTGCTTTTTTATCTAATTAACAATAGAATCAAACATTATTACATTACTTAATTTTGTTATTACTTAATTTCGAGACACCAAACCAGAACTTTGGACCTGACCTAACCGAACCAGAACTGTACTCTTCATCGAACCAAACCAAACTTAAATCTGACCAAACCGAACTTTAAAAGTTGGTTTGATTCCCATCTCTAGTTTTAATACAAGAAATATTGGTTGAGCTTATCTCACTTAGAGGGCGCGGTGGCTGAGCGGTAAAGCACTTGGCTTCCATACTGGATACTTTTATCTTACAAAAGCTATTCAGTATCCCAGCTTTTAAATTAGAAACAAACTCAATGACTAGTTAGGATTATGTGGCTGAAAAATTTTTTTTTAAAAAGTTTGTTCTTAGAGATTGTAGAGGATGCTTAAGCTTTCATTATAATGCAAAGGCATTATGATCATAAAAACATTGCCAAGCAACACAAACGGCATCATTCTACTATGTTCTAGAAAAGTCTATGACAAAGACTTAAAAGTGTAAATATTTTGCCAAATGTAGCCTACAAAATGTCTTATATAACTTTATGTCATGTTCACTTTATATAACTTTATGTGGTGTTCACTATAGGATTGCTTATGTTACGTGCTTAAATAATTTTTAGTCTTTCTCAAGTATATTTCTTTATATTTAGGAAACATCAGGTGGAGTCTGTATCCATGTGAAGCAGTGCCCCCATGAGAGGATAGAGGTGCTACACAACACACTACAGGTTGTTGCAGCTAGGATAAAATTATAAAAGATTATCACTTGCTACAGCCTGTATCTAAGTCCAGGCACTTCACTGAACCCAACAAACACGTAGAACCTCATTAAACATCCCCCATCCTCCCAGGAATCTGTAAACCTAAAAAAGAAACACCAACTCGAAAAAGTAACTCTGGAATCCTCGATACACCATAATGAATCTCCACCCTGGGATAAAAGCCCTCTTCCTACTGTAAGGGACCATAGTGAAAACATTTTTAAAAAATCTGATTACAGACCAACAGAGCTCAAGGAAATAGTGAACAGTTTTCTTCAAACCAATTATTCTAGCAATCAGTGGATCAGAGTTTACAACGATGGATTATCCCATAAAGCCACCACAAATGGAGTAGCTGGAATTGTCCACGAATGGCCCGATGGAGGAAAACTAGATAAATCCATTGCAACTGGAGAGCTCTCTGACAGCCACAGAGCAGAAAGGGAAGCACTAACACTAGCTGCTACCATGCTACCAAATCATCCAAGTTCCCCACACAGATTGTCTTACTAACTGATGCGAAAACAACCCTCCAAAGCTTGCAAAACTCTGATTTCTTTTATATTAAAAACCTCAGAACAGCACTTACAAAACTTAACAACACCAGCAAAAAAACTGTTATTCAATGGGTACCAGCTCATTTACAACTAGAAGGAAAAGAGAAGGCTGACACAATCGCCAAGAGTGGGAGAACTAACTCACAAATAAACTCTGCACTCTACCCAGAAGAAATGAAGAAATTAATTTTAAATAAAATAAATGAGAAATGGAAAAGCTCACATCCAAATCACAAGAAAGATGATGCTTACTATAATCTATCCGGACAAGATCAATGTCTAATCTTTCGACTTAGGACTGGACACAACAGAATGCGACAACACATGTACCGGAAGCTCAAAATTGGAACCAGTGACATCAGCACATGTGAAGTGTCACCAGAGAATGCCGAACACACCCTCCAGCAATGCGCTCTTTACAAGAGGCAGTGGCCCCAATACATCCCAATAGAAAGAAAACTATATGGAGAGCTTCCTGATTTGGAAAAGACTTTCAATTTCATCTCATATATTGGTGTAGTCATCTGAACCCTCTAAAATAACAATGAGAAGGAAGAAGAAGAATCACCCTCATCCCAATAATATCCTTGGGGATTTCAATGCCCATAACACTCTTTGGGGATTCAACAATACTGACACAAGAGGTCGTATGCTGGAGACAAATTTCCTTACGGACAGACAATAAAGACTATTATTATTATTATAATTACATTAGTATGAAATTAGCAATAAGTACAGATTTTTTATCTTGTTTGTAGGAAGTTAATATTTACCTGACTCACAGACCGTTCGGTGACAGTGGTGTGCCCAGGCATTATGATAGGTACAGGATAAAGACTGCTGTCTGCCTTCTTTGACACTTCCAGTAATTTTGAAGCAAAGATCCATGGCTTATTACTAGTTTCTATCTCTTGCTTTACAGTGCTTTCCTGAAAGACAAAAGTTGTAACTGTTGACATTGTTTATATGTTTAGCTTGAATGATTCCCCTTGACTAAGGGAGTGAATGTTGATATGTTGTGTGTCATGTATGTTAACACAATGTGTAAATAAAGTCACTCATGAATCTGGTGTTATAGCGTTGGCGTCGCTTGTGTTTATTAAGTGTAACGTTTATAGATTTACAGTAACATTAAAGTCCATTAAAGCAAAAATGTTTTTCTATCCAGCATTGTATATAACTTTTTAATTTCCCTAGGCATTGTGTGGAATGTGCTATATTTCCCATAAATCTGAACAGTTTTGTCTTGTTCTTAAAAGTGTAGAATCCATTTTGATTATGAATGCGTCTCTGAATGATTTTTTTTTGTGCTGGCTATCTTGATATAGATTTATTTCCATGTGAAAATGTGTATGATGAATTATCAGGAAATTTTTAAATGCCTATTTCTATGATGAACTGAGTATTATTTTGCAGATTAAACAATTCATACAATGTGTCTTTTAAAGGGTGTCCTGGGTCTTATACTTTTTTAGTTATGAGTGAGTTTTATGCGAAAGTATATTTTGGTTTTCTATAGTTATAATGTTTTGTTTGGTGCAATGCACAAATTGTTACACAAATTTCCTAATGGATAATAAAGATTATTATTATTATTATTACTTTTAATCAAGTATGAAGCTTTGAAGGGCATCATTCTTCTCTAATGACACTCCAGGGCAAGTTTTGCTAGTCTGAATTGTGACTAGAGTTGAGAATCTAAAATCTAAATAGTGTTCATCACCTTAGGTAAGCCAGACAATAAATATTCACTTTCAAAGTTGCAATGTAGATAATGTATAGTGGAGAAAGTATACATTTTAAAACAGATGCCATTTTGTGTGGGTACTGCAACATAATTTACATGATCATAATAGTTTGGTACACAAGATAAATTCTTAAATGAAACAAAGGGGTAATAATAAAATACCTGATGTCCAAAGTTTGAATCTGATGTTTGAGCAAAGAGACAGCTTTCTGATTGCTGTCTACACAGGGCTGATTCTTCTTCTTCAACCTTCTCTATTTTAATGTTTGACACGTGAAAGCCTTGTTCTTCCCTTTGCTGTGCAAACGAATCTGTTTCATCCATTTCATCTTTCATTTGTTTTAATGCATAGCTCAGAGCAAGAGTAGCGTCATGATTTGTATCAGCCATCATGGCACTTTTAGTGGATCTCAATGTCTTCTTATTAATCTAATTGTTATGGTGTAAAAGAAAAAAAAGTTAAATAAATCTTTTTTTTTAATATGTGCATAAGTTGTTTTAAAAAGTTTTTTAAAAAGCAACAAGTATGAATAAGTAAGTAAATAATAAATAATCATGTGTTGTAGTCACCCAACATTAACATTTCACTAAGCGTCTCGCCAGGTATCAGGTGGGGGGAGGGAAATGCCCACCAGATGTGTTTACAGGGGAAATAAGTACCTGGGGAGGACCAAAGAAAAAGTCAGGTAGAGTGGCGATTAAAAGAACCTGATATTGTTTTTATAGTCCACAAAGAGAAATCTAATTGCAATAAAAACTGTTCACCTGTCAACAGCAGGATAATTGCCATTTGAGTTGTGGCTACAGCTAACACAATATAATAACAAGAATTCAACAGTATGAACCGTTGTGAGACGTTGGTCCAAAATAATGCTAAGCTTATAAATAGAAAAAATCGCAATGTAAATATATGAATCAACTTGCTTTAGATGAAGTTATAATTATAATATAATAATAATATTATAATTATAATTGCTTAAAAAAATTCATCTCACACATTCCATAGACCTTGTCATAATAGTCATAAATCTATAAAATCTAGTCATAATATGTAAACTAGATATAATCATAAATATTCAAGTTGAATTGGAATTGTAACTATAGAATCAGTATAGATCTACTTCTAGAATACATAATATCTAGGTGTCACGTACGCATTTTTATTTCGTTATTTATTCAATGAGTCAAGGTCACTCCCCTTCTTTTTTTCCCAGCCACCATTTTTCGAACCTTCTGGTATTTTTTGACGTCGGGTTATGCACACGGCTCTATTCAAATCTGATTGGTTGGTTTGGCAGACAGACGCTCGCAAAGCGTGGTTTAGCCAGCTGCGAGCTGATTTTGATAGAGGAAAGACGTTTAAGTGTAGATCTAATATTTTGAATAGAAAGTATATCTTTGTTCAAACTACATGTTTTATTCATATCTTTTGTACATAGCTGTACTTATGTTGAATTCAAATTAAAGGTTCCTGTTTTTTATTATTGAAAATATTCTTCAAGTGTGTTCTAGATCTTCATCATTTTATTCAACACATTACAATTCCTGGCAGCACGATACTTCTCTCCTGAAACATCATGACATATAGCACCAGAGAGTGAGATCGTTACACTAGGTTATAATAAATAAATATAGTAGAATTAGAATTTACTGTAGACCTAACTCTAGGCAGTCTAAATCTAGAGCCTCTTAATTTTAGACTTCATTTAAATTTATAACTAGTGTATACTATAAAATATTAAAAACCTATATATACTCTGCCTTCGTGGACCTCATCAAAGCTTTCGATAATGGCGATATGGTCAATCAAATTGAGTTGAGTCAATGGTTAATGCAGGATTTGTTCTGTTGTCACAGATTAATAAACTACTGTAGACTTTACAATTTAACAATAAATAATATAACGAGACTTGTCTTCATTAAGGTAGACATGGAGAGAACTATTTTATTTCCGCTCTATCTTTTACGTTCACTCAAAAACATAAACAATAAACAATGACGTAATATATTTTATATTAGCACAGGATTCTAGCCAGGCTCAGATGTCCAACTACACTCCTATGGAGTATGGCTATACACTCTAAAGTCAAGCAGTTATACACCTAAAAAAACAACAACTAGTAGTTAGGTAGAATCTAGATATAACCTGTAGAGGGACTAAAGCTCTTTAACTATTAGACTAAAAGTGACTAAACTAATTCCATAGTCCTGGTGTAAAAAAGTAGAAAAAAAAAGTTAAATAATATACTTTATATAGTCACTGTTATAGTCATATTATGACATATATAGATTTAAACCTTTTTTTTTTAATATGTGGATAGATACCAGTATTACTATTTCCAGTATATAATTCAATTCAAATATGTGATGTTTAACTGTCACTAGTCTAAATTAATATACTATACTGTCTATAGATCTATAATTTGTATCAATATAGATTTAGAATTTAGATCTAGATCTAGATCTAGTAGTAGATCTAGTAATACTAATAGTAGTAATAGTAGATTTTTTGTCTGCCCGGAAATAAGGGAGATTATTTCAAAAGCTGCCAACTAAAAATAATTATTTTGTTTACAAATGTAGCTAGATCTAGTTCTATATATTATTTTAAAAGAAAAAGATTTTTATGCGGTTTAAAAAAAATATTTTTAGGGCTAAATTTTTCATATGCAGAGTAATTGTTTTAGTTCTAGCAAGGTATATATTTTTAGGGCTAATTAAATTTTTCATATGCAGAGGTATTGTTTTAGATCTATATCTATTTCCAGATTTATTAGTTAGGCCTATGACTATAATGACCAATCTAAACATGGAGCTATATGATCTAAACAATGACCATTTCTTATGTTTTATTTCGTTTTTTTTTCACCTCCCGTATTATTAAAAAAAAATATAATATAAACTATTAAATTAAATTAATCAAATTAATCAAGAAAATCTATGCTTGGAGTGAATAATATAAGATATGCCTATAGAATGGCAGTCAATGTACGAAATATATAGATTTGATTGAATCCAGAAAAATAAACAATAACGTTGAAAGAATTGAAGAAATTGTAGAATGAACATAAAGTTAACCAATAATAATACTTTTTTGTTTTACTCTATAGCCTAATCTTGAACATACGTTACTTTAAAAATAAAAGAAGAAGTCCACTTATTTCATGTGTCAATCTAGTCATGCATGTTAACAAATGTCTCATCCATGAATGTTTTATGTGTGTGTCACTGTCGTTTGGTTTATGAAGTTGTCTTGATGTTTTAATACAGAATGTAAAGTTCATTATTTAGCCTATATTTCCTACTTTAGCACAAGCAGCCAGCAATTGTTAATACTTATTATGCTATGTGCGTTCTAGGCAAAATGTGTTGTGTTGTATAGCTTGTGCTAAAGTTGCTGCAGTACTATATAGAACTCATCAACAAAAGATTTTTTGGAAAGTGTTTCAACACACAACACTCCAAACACCTAGTGGCCTTCTTAAATTTCCACTGAATGGTATTTCCAGTGAGAGTATTTCGTTTCATCGATTATGGTCTATGCTGACAATTTCTGAAAGTCCGTATACATCTATGTAGTGTTCACATTGCACCAATCTATAGCAGGATGGCTGCCCGGTCGTGTGTTTTACATGTTCATATTTATTGTTGTTCCCGGGTTAAAACCTTACCTGCTGCCATATTCAATTATCCTGTTTTCCATGAGAATGAGGAAGAAGAGAGAACGAGGAAAACTAAACTCTACATAAGGCAAAATTGTCAAACCGATGTTAAACGAGCGACTTGTTTGGTGTTTTCAAAGTGCCGGTTTCCTGGAGCCAGAGCAGGCCTGCTTTAGGGCAGGCTTAAGCCCGACAGACCAGGTCACTGTATTCACACAGGTGACGAGACACAAAAGTGCAGATCAAATATTTGGAATGTATCAATATTTCCTCGTCATTTTGCAGTAAGCACTTCATATATCATAGTGTTGAAACTTTGGTGGTGGTGCGATATGGGTGTGTAGTGAGCCGACAAGATCGCCCAGGCCAGCGCTAGACGTGTGTATCACCGTCATTTCTGAGAGACCAGCGGGGACCTTGTAAAAGAAGACTGTTCACTACACGGCTTGGCTTGATTCAGTTCTGTGCGGTTCTGTGCAGCGCATTACGACGGTTAGTTGCAGAGTATAGTCAAGATACCTCGCGAGTATGAGCGGCATCTTCGATATGGAGTCACGAATGTCACAGTATGAGGCGACATCTTGATGATCAGAGATCAAGACCGACACAACAGTCTGACGTCAGTCTTGAACAGTGGAACCTATAGTGTAAGTCTGAAACGAAGCCAATAGGCCAGTCGTGTAGTTTGATACAGTGGTATTACTAGAATTGATACGGTGGTACTGGTAGGCTATATACCGTGGGACGAAGCCAATAGGCCAGTCGTGTAGTTTGATACAGTGGTACTAGAATTGATACGGTGGTACTGGTATATACTGTGAAATACTTGTACAGTCAGTGTTACGTGTTGGCTGCTTGGCAATATTATTGTATTAGCTGCAGAGGCGGCCTTAGCAGTGTGCGGGGCTCTGGGCAAATGTAGGCCTAATATGCGACACCCTGAGCCGTACGTCTCTAACGCTGATTTTTGTTACTAAAATACTACCGGTACCTTACGTAAGTACTGTACTATTGGCCTTTAAACTACATAAACTTGAAGTGTTCTCAGCCTGAACTTCTAGATTTCATACGTCAACAAAAGCTATGTACAAGACATCTTGTTTTTTTTTTTTTTTTTTGTGTCTGACATCAAGCATGCAGTCACGGATGACGGAAAATATGCCATCAGGTGTATAAGCTCGTTTTGAATCCTATATCAGAGGTACTGGTTGTGAGCCTCGGCGTCGCCGAAGATGTTCTTGCATCATTACATGTAGAGTCAAATCTGTCAAGTATCTCAATCAAAAATTGACTGTTGTCCCACGAAATGCGCTTTTTTTTCTTTTCTGGCAAGGTACTGAACTATAGCTAGAATTCTGCTAAAACTGCGCGCTAATGCGATTTTCCTTTTCTAATTTGTTCTAGTATCAATTTATCCATTGCGTTACCATTTGACATTCGCATAGCGTAATCCGACTACGTGGATACATACTTATAAAATGGATGGCTGCATGGTTGTGCGGAATGCCCACTGGACTTGTTTGGGCTAGGAAGTAGATTATCGTCAATTCTGAAACAACATTCGAAACTTTTAAAACATTTTACAAACATTAGAACGTGATAGACAGAAACTTCGTGCTGCTGAATTTTATTATCAAGATGTTTCCAGTCGCAGCAGCTTTCGTTTAATAATTAGCTTCCAGTAGCCATCGAGCCAATTTAAATTGTCTAGTAGTGTTGTGCTTTGCATTTGGAACACTAAGGCCAGCAAAAGCGAACAAAAGCTTCCTTTCACCAGCCTGAATTGAGCGGCGAGTTCCTCCTTCCCGCCACTCTGTCAGGGTGTGAGATTCGGGGTTAAACTTAAAGTTTGCTTATGCGTTCACTCTCAATGGACACGGGCACTCCGGACTCGCGGACTAGAGTATGAGGCGATGCCGGAAGGCCGCACCACTGTTGTTTTCTCATACTTTACATGGCTCACTGTGCCTGACATGCCATTTGTGTAACGGCGCCTGTATGTTGACAGATCGCTGCGGGAGCTTTTTTACATCCCCGCTCAATGCAACGGAGGTGCTCTTGCACCCCTTTAGGCACTCCTGCGGGAGCCTTGTTTCGCTACCAATTTGGCCAAGTCCTCCACTTCTACGACCGTTTCCATTCTGGCGCAACGATGAGGCAAGGCAGAAAACCTGTGCTATCGTACCAAACAACTTACTAGGAAACAAATACTTTCTTTAGTCTTTGGTATAAGAACAAAGTGCACGATATGAGCTACAGTAGTCCATTGACTTACGCAGAAACAACTTTCTAATGAAAAAAATACATACGCGTTTTTTTTTTAAATTGTACATTGCAACATTGATTTTCACACGGCCACTCGATGTATATGTACAGTAGTCTATTGGAGAAAAAATGAATACGTCGTCAAACTTTCTGAATGCTGATTGGCTGAAAATACTATTCGCGCTAGGCCACAGTACAAAAGGGTCGGTAACGAAGCACACCGCTAGATTTGAGTATAGGGTGCTAGTCTACCTGGAAGATGGCACTGACTAGGACAAGCTCTCTGCTACATGCTGCTTCGCTCCTTCTCTCTGGACGTTGAACTTATTGGGTGTATGATGCTATTAGAGTGCGATCTGTAGGAGGGGGGGCTATGAGGCATTACGCCAGATGACCCAGTTTCTTGCCAGAGCACAATTGGTCTGTTCCCAATCGGAGTTCATCTCAAGTGCTAGGATACCGGTACTGACACTATCAAAGCGATATCACAGCTAACCAGCCAACCAATCATCTAACAAAACAAACAAACAATCTACCAACCATCCAACCACAGCTAACCAGCCAACCATTTAAAAAAAAACTATCCGTTTAGCTAACCAACATACAAACCAACCACAAACACCCAAACATCACCAACAATTAATCAATCCAAACAACCACAACCAATATATCAGCCAACCACCCACCCATACAGCCAACCAACAAGAACCAGCTATCCATACAACCATAACCAATCATAAAAATATCCATGTAGTCAACCTACCACAACCACAACCAACATATCAACCAAGCAGCCAACCACCCATGTGCGTAGCCCCCCCAGGGAAAAAATCCTGGCTACACCCATGCAACCACCTATTTATAAAGCAAAGAAACAAGAAGCCACTATCCATCCAACCAAAACCAATCATTAAAAAATATAAATCTAGCCAACCAACCACAACCAACATAGAATAACCAACCATCCCAATCCAATCAACCAACCACATCTAACCAGCCAACCATTTAACAAAACAATTAATATTATTATTCATCTAGCAAACCAACCACAACCACCAAAACATCACCAACTATCCATCAATCCAAACAACCACAACAATCCTATCAAACAACCTCAAGCAACATATCAGCCAACCACCCACCCATACAACAAAAAACAACTATCCATCCAACCACAACCAATCATAAAAATTTATAAATATACATCTAGTCAACCTACCACAACCAACATAGAATTGCCAACCATCACCATCTATCCAACCAACCAATCACAACCAACCAGCCAACCATTTAACAAAACAATTATCCATCTAGCCCACCAACATATCAGCTAACCCTCACCATCCATCAAACCAAATAAAGCCAACATACTAACCAACCATTCAAACAACCACAACCAACATATTAAGCAACCTACCAACCATCACCAACCAGCTAACCATTACCAACTATCAATCTATCCAGCCAATCAACAACCAACCCAACCACACAGCCATCACCAATCATCCATCCAACCATCCATTACCAAACAACCACAACCAACATATCAACCAACCAGCCAACCACCCATCTATATATCTAACAACAACCAACCTACCAACAATCACAACCATTCAACTAACCACAGCCATCCATCATACCAACCAGCCACCCAACCTCATGCAACCATCAAATAAGTTATATAACCAACTAACCATCCATCCATTAACAAGATTTTAGTAATAGTTTCTAGTAATGGTAGTAGTTTCTATAGTTAACTAAATAATTTTGTTTAGCACATATGTAAACATCATAAACAAAATGTGCCCAAAAAAAAATTCTTAAAATACTACAAGTTGGCAACACCACTGTAAATCATCAAAAAACAAAATGGCAGCGCACAGATCATATTGAAGTCGCTAAGGGAATTTTATTGATGTATAATCAAAATATAAAGGTTACTTTTTACAACCAAATTCATTCAAAGCACTATTTACATCTATAAAATGAATTAAATTTTATTTTGGCTAATTATCGGCATTTTGTGAGCGCGGACCGCTAATGTACAGGATTGCCGCTTTGTTTTCAATCCCATTGCTGTTTAGTGCTTGCATTATTTTTATTAAAATGAATTCGGGATTCAAGAACTTTTTTAAATTCGCCTTTTTTTTTTAGCTTCAAAATAATTAATTTCTAATGAAAATAAAAAGTCACGTTGGTGACTGAATGATACCAACCAACAGCCACTCCCATCACTCTCGCGTTCAGTGGCGGCCTTATCAGTGCGCTGGGCCCTGGGCGAATGTCAAATATTTATATATCGTACCATCCTCGAACGCTGAAGTAGGCTACTGTTCTATTGGCCTTGTAACTCCATAAACCCAAAGTGTTCTCCACCTTTTGGATCTGATACGTCCACAAAACGCTTTGTAAAAGACATCTGCTCTTTGTGGCTAACATCAAGCGTGTTGTAAAGAATGACGGGAAACAATGCCATCAGGTCCATGAGCTCGTTTTGAATCCTATATCCGCGAGCCCCGGCGTTCTTAATTCGTCGAAGAAAGAAAACTTCTTTGTTCGTTTTGTCAAGTATCTCAGCCAAGCCTAAAACTAACTGTTGTTATCTGTTCAATAGCTATCATTTTTTGCTAAGACTGCGCGACAACGTAGTTTTTCTTTTCAACTTTGTTCTAGCACCAAGTTATTCGTTACGCTACCATTGTATTTTGGACATTCTTAGAGCTCAATCCAACCACGCTGACACATGCTTAAAGTATGGGTGGCTGCATGCAGGGCCGGTCTTAGGCCACTGCAACCTATGCGGCCGCAGTGGGCCCAACGCTTTCAATGGGGCTGCATAACGCTGAAACCAGAATTAATATTTTCAAGCCTGTGGTGGGATTTTTCTTTTCGGTGGCCTATCTTCAGCACGATTTGACTATTTCAGTATTTGCTAAGAGTTACCGGTAAATTGATTCGAAGAAAGATCTGTGAATATTTATCGATATATTTATCGAAAAAAAAAAACTCCATTTTTTTGTATACATTTAGTTTCATATTAAATTTGATTGACTCCATAATGCTGAAAACAAACTCTTACAAAAATCATTTTAAAATTAATTAATTGTAGGCCTACCACTTAGAAGAAAATGACCACAAAAAACAATACAAAAACTTCTTTGCTCCCCTATGGTATGTAGGCCCTATCAAACCCTGCCCGTTCCCATCCCCCTTTGTCTTGCGGAAGGTTTGGTCTAGGAAGTAAACTATCTTCAAATCAGAAGAAACATCCGAAACATTGTACATTTTTTTTTACAAACGCTAAATAGAAGCGCCGGACTGAAGAGTAAGCAAGAGCTTTAAGACCATTATTGCTTGACAAACATCTAGTTTTAAACTAGCCCTAAAGAATTGCTGACGTGCTTATCTTGACTTGATAAGATAAAACCAAAGTAACCATGGTAGCCTACTATTATATAATTTTATAAATTATTTCAGTTGTTCCATAAGAATTATTTAGTGTTGAATCAATGTAGCCTATTTTTAAAGAGTATTTCCTTGTGTCAGCCGACCATCGTTATGATTAGCCTACCGGTACCGGTACCGGTATTTCTTAGAGATTACAGATAAACGAAGATAATTGCGTCCTACACATTGTATGTGCCAATCTAGTCATGCACGTTAATCAGCGACTTAAAACTGCATGATAGGTTTTTTTCTGGCTGCTTTAGACAGCCCAATCCATTCTCTGAAGAGAAAAGCACTTGTAGAAATGTGTCCTTGCATAGGGAACAAGAATTACATCTTTGTGTACCGGTATCTAAGAGTAATGGGTAGTTAATTGGGTTTGGTTTTTGTATTTGTAAAGTAAGGTTCAGTGTCTCATGAAGTATTCTCACTTTCATCACTTCTGAATATTTTGAATTATTTGATCTCAATTTGGGCAATGCAACTGATACAAATATTTACCGGTATTTCTTTAACACACTACACCAGTGATGCCCAAAATACGGCCCACAGAAACATCGGCACAAAGTGTAAAAAAATCAGTCAAAAAAAAAAGGTTAAAAAATATCTTTCCTTACGTAGAGTAAATGGAATTGTACCGGTATCGATAGTAACCCAAAATATTTGTTTTTTTAAAGAAAGATAACATTAAACAGCTTTTGGAAATCAAACAAATGAGGCAACAATCTTGGTTTGAGATGCAATAGTTAAAACTGTGATATTTATTCGCGTAAAAAAAAACACAGTTTTGATATCTGAAAATTTGTAACTATTTGGATCATGTATGGATAGCCAGTGCCGTAGCACAGATAAAAAAAAAAATTCTGCCATCACAGAGAATCTTTTTCACTAGGAGAAATTAGTGGGAGTGACTACTGATGGTGCCAAAACTTTGGTTGACAGCAATAGTTTTTAGAGGTCAAATGAAACAGAGCCGTCTCGTTGAATCATTCACCAACAAAATTTATATGGATTATGTGGTGAGATCGTGTTCAGATTGAACAATATTCGTCGTTTCTAAAATCAATCTGCGGCCAATGTGTCTATTGCCTAGACAGAGTTACAACTGAAACTTATAGACTTACAAACTAGACATCCTTTCTTGATCAATATCACACGTCGAAGACTATTGATTTCTACCGGTACTTCGTGTTTCTTGTACAAACTTTTCAAAATCTCAGTAGACAAGTGTTAACGGCACTTATTGGTGGACAAATTTTTTCAATGATGAATCGTGCGAAATTAATATTACGTAATAGTATCGTCTCTTAGACGAACTTCTAGAATTAGTTGACTTGGCGTCTCAACTATGCCGGAGAATTCCAGCTACCGTCGCCTCAGCGTGGCATCTCCGTGGAAACGTCCATCTAGGGAAGTGGATAGGCTAAGAACGGTAGCACACATCGCTCTCAGTGGGCTACCACACGTATCCTCGAGAGAGGGTACATTCACGTGGTAGAGATGTAAGAAAGGCTCGCTAACCAAGTCCGAAACCCCCATCGATCCGTTCCCTAACGGGGGCCATACGGGTGGTGATGGACCCTCGCACGGGTTCGGTGGGACAGCATAGGCATATGGAGGGCCCCCCCCGTGGGATCGGCCTCCGGCCTCGCACGAGAGGGGGCACTCGTGGGGGCTCAAGGAGTCGTGTCTTACGACCAAACGGGCGTGACCCATGATCTCCTAGTTGCGGGGGTCTCCAGACAGAGGGGTTGGTGAAGAGCCAATCTCTCATCCTGGCCATGAGATAAAAGCCTTTCTCTGGTCACATGGTTCATTAAAGGGACAAAGTCTCGAACCATTTGGACATCTGACTCTCAACTATGCAGCCGGATATTTAAAAGTAGTTTAGGATAAACTTCTCATGAATGTAAATACTAGATTCACAGGTTTCTTATAAGAATTAGTTTATTGTATCATTTCCTTTTTTTTCACTTTTTCTTCATGTGGCCCGCGACTTGAGTGTGGGATATTAAAATGGTCAGCCGTTCGAGTGAGGTTGAGCATCACTGCACTAAAATCAAATATATTCCAGCTAATGAATGTTTACACATACCGGTATCCATGTCAACTGATTATTATCGCACAATTAGTGCCAAATGAACTTCAAGAATTTTTTTTTATCACACAGGTTAACATTGAATTATTATTTTTTATACCAGTATTTTTTTAAATATTTGTCAGACAATACAATAACATATTACCACAAAAAAAAAAAAGCTAAGCAACTAAATAAGGGTTCCCGGTCACTTCATCCCCCGGTCATTTCATCCCCAACTAAATATTTTATATATAAATATGTTTATGTAGAATGTTTTTTGACATTTTATGACATGTTACTAAAGCGTTTATGGTGTTTCCTCTTCTACTTTGTATTCTTAATGAGAAATATTATATTGTAAATCTGGATGTGTACTTTGCTATAGCATAGTGATCAAAGGCCAAGGTGTGGTACAGGTAGTGGGAATCTTTTGAGAGATAGATGTGCAATTAGAATGATTATGACCATTCGGCTGGCCAAGGTGTGATGCAAGTAGTGGGAATCTTTTGAGAGATAGAAGTGCGATTAGAATGATTATGACCGTGCCGCTGATAACTTATCATCAAAGACCAAGGTGTGGTGGAAGTACGACCATGTTTCACTTAATTTTATTTTTCAATCGCTCTTTCTTGAAAATGGGCGCGTCATTTATTTCTATAGATATTTATTTCTACATGTATATGTAAGTTTTTAATTTTGTATATTAATATTCACTTAAGATATCGAAACTGGTGGGCCTATATTTATGTCTTCTGTACTTACAATCGATAGACTATCTATATTACTGATGTAGATGAACACAAAAACACTTTTTTTACATTACCTCTAGGCCTATATTTACGCATTAAAATTTTTATATCTAGTTTTTAATGGCATTTATTACAATTTTGTCAATTAAATAAAAAATGAATACATTAAATATTGCTCATTTAATGATTTTTAAAATTACAATTTGTTAGATAAAAGGATCAGATGATGAAAATTATCAGGGGATGAAATGACCGGGGGAAGAAGTGACCAGGGGATGAAGTAACCGGGGATGAAGTGACCAGGGAGGAAGTGACCGGGGATGAAGTGACCGGTCACCCTAAATAAGAAATGTATATATATTTATTCTGGTCAACACCTTGTGTTGTTTTTTTCAAAACTCCTATGTGGGCCCCCTTCTGTAGTAAGAAAAGATTTACTTGCAAAGCCAGACATCCCTGCATGACATTATTGAAGCAATAAACCGTGTTGCCAATTATTCTTTTTTTCTGCTCTTCATGACTTCTGACATTATTATTGACACCTAAACATTTAGAAAATTGACTTCTGACTTACTGTATCACCTGTAATTCTGTTGGACATATTTATTCAACAGCTTAAATGAGTTAGTGATTTATTCAATCTATTAAATTGATTGGACCGTAACAAGGATTTCTCAACAGTATGAATTCGCTTTTTTTAAATTTTGAGACTGACAAAATTCTTTTAGACATACCAGTATATATATAGCTCCTCTTTCGTAGTCGAAGATGAGCACATTTCTCATTTCCCATGGACTCGAATATGACTGTACCCCCGGTATTTAATGTGTCCAATCCTCGCTTTAAAAAGCGGCCACATATGTGACAAGGGTGAGTTTGGTCAGTTGCAGATGGGCCTGCTTCTTCTTTCAGATACCGGTATCTAACATTTGAATTTTTTTCTCTAGCATGACTTAGCTGGTGCTTTTTTAAATTTTTGGAATGAAATTTTTTTTAGCTATATCGGACATTTGAAAGATTTGTTCACTAGCATGACTTGGCAGGGGCCTTTTTAACACCTGGAAAGAAAAAATTCTTTTAAACATATCTAACGTTGGAAAGTTTTTTTTCCCAATATGAATTCGCAGGTGCTTTTTTAACATTGTAGACTGAATTTTTTTTTAGACATATATGACATTAGAAAGGTTTTTCACCAGTATGAATTCTCTGGCGTGTTTTTCCTTTAGAGACAGAAATACTTTTAGACATACGGTATTTCGCATTTCAAAGATTTTTCACCAGTATGAATTCTCTTAAATAGAAAAAGTAAAGTGTCCCGTTGAGACCTTGCGATCTATAGGGCAGTCGATGTTAAGGTATCGGTAATCTGTTTCTTGGCCAACGGTTAACGAGCAGGGTGTTATGTGACCAGCATATATATTTGTAATGAACATAATGATAACAGAATCGAAAACCATGTCTGTATAGTATGGCTTTAATAAACTGAATGACAACACAACACACATTTCGTGAACACATTCTTACGCACGAGTTACAAGCACATGTAAACATAGGAACGACAACCGAAACAGACTATAATTTCATAACAATATTCTTTAGAACATATTTCACATTTGACAGATTTTTGAACCAGTATGCTATGTTATTTTAATATAGAAGACTTAGAAAATCCTTTGAGACATATTTGACATTTGAAAGGTTTTTCACAAGTGTGAATTTTCTGGTGATTTTTTAAATTTTGAGAGAGAGACTTTAGAACATATTAGATATTTGAAAGGATTTTCACCAGTATGAATATGCTGGTGCCTTTTAAAATTTTGAGAAC
This sequence comes from Biomphalaria straminea, assembly GCA_021533235.1. Taxonomy (NCBI): domain Eukaryota; kingdom Metazoa; phylum Mollusca; class Gastropoda; family Planorbidae; genus Biomphalaria; species Biomphalaria straminea. Next base: position 28,093,220 of record JADKLZ010000728.1, read on the forward strand.
GAGAAAATTCTTTTAGACATATTTCACATTTGAAAGGTTTTTCACCAGTATGAAGTTGCTGGTGATATTTAAAAGTTTGAGAATGAAAAAATTCTTTTAGACATTTGACATTTTAAAGGTTTTTCACCAGTATGAATATGCTGATACACTTTTAAATATTTAGACTGTGAAAATTCTTTAGAACATATTTGACATTTGAAAGGTTTTTCACCAGTACCGGTATGCAGTTTCTGGTGATTTTTTAAAGTTTGAGGATGAGAAAATTCTTTAGAACATTTTTGACATTTGAAAGGTTTTTCACCAGTATGCAGTTTGTGGTGATTTTTTAAAGTTTGGGGATGAGAAAATTCTTTTAGACATATTTGACATTTGAAAGGTTTTTCACCAGTATGAATTGTCTGGTGATATTTTAAATTTTGAGGATGAGAAAATTCTTTTAGACATATTTGACATTTGAAAGGTTTTTCACCAGTATGAATATGCTGGTGCATTTTTAAATGTTGAAACTGAGAAAATTCTTTAGAACATATTTGACATTTGAAAGGTTTTTCACCAGTGTGGTTTTTCTGGTGATTTTTTACATTTTGAAAACGAGAAAATTCTTTTAGACATATTTCACATTTGAAAGATTTTTCACCAGTGTGGATTTTGTGATGATTTTTTAAATTTTGAAAACAAGAAAATTCTTTAGAACATATTTCACATTTGATAGTTTTTGAACCAGTATGAATTCTCTGGTGTTCTTTTAATTTATGAGACTGAGAATATTCTTTTAGACATATTTGACATTTACAGGTTTTTCACCAGTATGAATTCTCTGGTGTTCTTTTAATATAGAAGACTTAGAAAATAGTTTGAGACATATTTCACATTTAAAAGGTTTTTAAACAATATGAATTTTCTGATGATAATTAAAAGTTTGAGAGTGAGAAAATTCTTTTAGACATATTTGACATTTGAAAGGTTTTTTACCAGTATGAATACGCTGGTGTTCTTTTAATTTAGACCTAGAATATTCTTTTAGACATATTTGGCATTTAAAAGGTTTTTCACCAGTATGAATTTTCTGGTGTTCTTTTAAATTAGAAGACTGAGAATATTCTTTTAGACATATTTGACACTTGAAAGGTGTTTGACCAGTATGAATGTTCAGATGATATTTTAAAGTTTGAGAATGAGAAAATTCTTTTAGACATATTTCACATTTAAAAGGTTTTTCACCAGTATGAATACGCTGGTGCACTTTTAAATTTTGAGACAGAGAATATTCTTTTAGACATATTTGGCATTTAAAAGGTTTTTCACCAGTATGAATTCTCTGGTGTTCTTTTAATTTAGAAGACTGAGAAAATTCTTTTAGACATATTTGGCATTTAAAAGGTTTTTCACCAGTATGAATTCTCTGGTGTTCTTTTAATTTAGAAGACCTAGAATATTCTTTTAGACATATTTGGCATTTGAAAGGTTTTTCACCAGTATGAATACGCTGGTGCACTTTTAAAGTTTGAGACTGAGAATATTCTTTTAGACATATTTGGCATTTAAAAGGTTTTTCACCAGTATGAATTCTCTGGTGTTCTTTTAATCTAAAAGACCTAGAATATTCTTTTAGACATATTTGGCATTTAAAAGGTTTTTCACCAGTATGAATTCTCTGGTGTTCTTTTAATTTAGAAGACTGAGAAAATTCTTTTAGACATATTT
>JADKLZ010000728.1:28105042-28115793 GCA_021533235.1 Biomphalaria straminea
CGTTTGGAAATCAAGCCCTTTAACATGCTGCCACCATGACCCCTAGGATTGGAAATCAAGCCCTTTAACATGCTGCCACCATGACCCCTAGGATTGGAAATCAAGTCCTTTAACATGCTGCCACCATGACCCCCAACGTTTGGAAATCAAGCCATAATTAACATGCTGCCACGGTACCATGCCCCCAACGTTTGGAAATCAAGCCCTTTAAACTGCCACCATGACCTCTTCAAATTAATTGACACATTTTTTTAGACTCTGACAGTAGAGTTGGGCTGCATAACGCTGAAACCAGAATTAATATTTTCAAGCCTGTGGTGGGATTTTTTTTTCGGTAGCCTATCTTCAGCACGATTTGACTACCGGTATTTCAGTATTTACTAAGAGTTACTGGTAATTAAATTGATCTGAAGAAAGTATGTGAATAGTTATATTTATCGAAAAAAAAAAACCTCCATTTTTTTAATACATTTAGTTTCATATTAAATTTGATGGACTCCATATTGCTGAAAACAAACTCTTAAAAAATCATTTTAAAATTAATTAATTGTAGGCCTATCATTTAGACGAAAATGACCACAAAAAAACAATACAAAAACTTCTTCGTTCCCCTGTCAAATCAAATCATTTAATGCAATTCAAGTATCTTTACACCTCTCACATGTAACGTTTGAGCAAACACACACACACACACACACATAGGCCTATATAATGTCCCAATGGTTAAGCCCGGCGCTTTTAGCGTTTCTAAAAATGTTTTACAATGTTTCGGATGTTTCTTCTGATTTGAAGATAGTTTACTTCCTAGTCCAAACACAGCAACAGAAAAATGGGAGCACCTCAAGTCCACTATACAAAAGTCTTCCTTGGACATCTTTGGAAGAAAAACTACAAAACAAAATCACTGGTTTGACTCTAAATCAACTATCTTAGCACCTGTCATCAGAGCAAAGAGAGATGCACTCGCTACATATAAGGCAAACCTACCCAAAGCAACTTGTTAAACCTGAAAGAAGCTAGAGCCACTGTACAGAGGACAGCAAGGATCTGTGCCAATGAATACTGGGTGGAGCTCAGTGAGAATATCCAGCTTGCAGCCCAAGTGGGCAACATAAGAGGGATGTATGAAGGAATTAAAAAGGCTCTCGGTCCCTCCCAGAACAAGTCAGCACCTCTTAAAACAACCACTGGGGAAATTATCACAGACAAGTGTCAACAAATGCATAGATCGGTCGAACATTACTCCGAACTCTACGCCACAACAAGCTCAGTCTCTGCCTCAGCTCTTAAGGCTATCATACAGCTACCCATAATGGACGAGCTAGACGAAATACCCACCCTGTTAGAGCTCAACAAAGCCATAGACAACATGGCTGCCCGCAAAGCACCCGGATGCGATGGCATACCCCCAGATCTTCTAAAACAGTGTAAGACTACACTAATCCAACCTCTACACGACCTGCTTTGTAAATGTTGGCAAGAAGGTGCTGTGCCACAGGATCTGCGGGATGCAAAGATCATCAACCTGTACAAGAACAAAGGCGACAGAAGCTAACAACTACAGGGGAATCTCTCTCCTAAGCATTGTAGGCAAAGTCATTGCTCGAGTGATACTCCCCAGGCTACAAAAACTTGCTGATCAAGTCTATCCAGAATCACAGTGCGGCTTTCGCTCAGAGAGATCCACAATTGACACGATCTTCTCTATCCGTCAACTTCAGGAAAAGTGCAGAGAGCAAAGAATGCCTTTGTACATCACATTTATCGACCTGACCAAGGCCTTTGACCTTGTCAGCAGAGAAGGCCTCTTTAAAATCTTAGAGCTTATATGCTGTCCCCCCAAGCTGCTAAATATTATTGTCTCTTTCCACCAAAATATGATGGGTACAGTACAGTTCAATGGCGCATGCTCTGAAAGTTTCAATATAAACCATAGTCGTTCTACGACTGAAGGGGGCCAATGACCCAGTCCAAACCTTCCGCAAGACAAAGGGGGATGGGAACGGGCAGGGTTTGATACATACCACAGTCCAGCGCGCAGGAAGCCATCCGTAGCTTGTGTTCTCGTTGACTAATATTATTCTATTCTTTGCTTCATTCATAACCATTGTAATTGAATGGACTGAAGAGTAAGCTAAAGCTTTAAGACCATCGGATATCATTGCTTGACAAGCATCTAGTTTTAAACTAGCCCTAAAGAACTGCTGACGTGCCCATCTTTACTTGATAAGATAAAACCAAATAACCATGGTACTATTATAATTTTAGAAATTATTTCAGTTGTTGTTCCATAAGAATTATTTAGTGTTGAATCAATGTAGCCTATTTTTAATGAGTATTTCCTTGTGTCAGCCGACTATCGTTATGGTTAGCCTACCGATACCGGTATTTCTTAATCAGCGACTTAAAACTGATAGTTTTTTTCTGGCTGCTTTAGACAGCCCAATCCATTCTCTAAAGAGAAAAGCACTTGTAGAAATGTGTCCTTGCATAGGGAACAAGAATTACATCTTTGTGTACCGGTATTTAAGAGTAACGGGTAGTTAATTGGGTTTGGTTTTTGTATTTGTAAAGTAAGGTTCAGTGTCTCATGAAGTATTCTCACTTTCATCACTTCTGAATATTTTGAATTATTTGATCTCAATTTGGGCAATGCAACTGATACAAATATTTATTTCTTTAACACACTATATCAGTGATGCCCAAAATACGGCCCACAGAAACATCGGCACAAAGTGTAAAAAAATCAGTCAAAAAAAAAAGGTTAAAAAATATCTTTCCTTACGTAGAGTAAATGGAATTGTACCGGTATCGATAGTAACCCAACATATTTGTTTTTTAAAGAAAGATAACATTAAACAGCTTTAGGAAATCAAACAAATGAGGCAACAATCTTGATTTGAGATGCGATAGTTAAAACTGTGGTATTTATTCGCGTAAAAAAAAACAGTTCTTAAAATCTGAAAATTTGTAACTATTTGGATCATGTATGGATAGCCAGTGCCGAAGCACAGATAAAAAGTTTCTGCCATCACAGAGAATATTTTTCCCTAGGAGAAATGAATGGGAGTGACTACTGATGGTGCCAAAACTATGGTTGACAGCAATAGTTTTTAGAGGTCAAATGAAACAGAGCCTTAATTGTGGTCTCGTTGAATCATTCACTAACAAATTTATATGGATTATGTGATGAGATCGTGTTCAGATTGAACAATATTCGTCGTTTCTAAAATCCATCTGCGGCCAATGTGTCTATTGCCTAGACAGAGTTACAACTGAAACTTTATAGACTTACAAACTAGACATCCTTTCTTGATAAATATCACACAATGAAGACTGAAGACTATTGATTTCTACCTGTAGGACCTACTCCGTTTTTCTTGCGTAAACTTTTCGAAATCTCAGAAGACAAGTGTTAACGGATGACCACAATAATTGACTTACTGACTTAATCCTGCGTACTCCCAGAGGAGCATATCTCCGCAACTATATATACAACTCTCCACCGAACTCGATTCTGAGCAGTTTTTTTTTCATCTGCTCCCAATAATTACAAGCACTTATTAGTGGATAAACTTTTTCATGATGAATCGTGCGAAATTAATATTACGTACCGGTAATCGTATCGTCTCTTAGACGAACTTCTAGAATTCTAGATTTAGTTCTTTGACTTGGCGTCTCAACTATGCAGCCGGATATTTATAAGTAGTTTAGGATAAACTTCTCATGAATGTAGATCTAAATACTAGATTCACGGGTTTCTTATAAAAATTAGTTTATTGTATCATTTCTTTTTTTCACTTGCTCTTCATGTGGCCCGCGACTCGAGTGTGGGATATTAAAATGGTCAGCCGTCCGAGTGAGGTTGAGCATCACTGCACTAAAATCAAATATATTCCAGCTAATGAATGTTTACACATACCAGTATCCATTTCAACTGATTATTTATCCCACAATTAGTGAAAATGAACTTCAAGAATTTTTTTGAATCACAAAGATTAACATTGAATTTAAGAAAAAAAATATTTGTCAGACAAAACAATGGCATATTACCACAAAAAAAAAAAGATAAGCAACTAAATAAGAAATGTATACCGGTACATATTTATTCTGGTCAACACCTGGTGTTTTTTTTTTTTTCAAAACTCCTAAGTAGGCCCCTCTGAACCACTACTACATCACTACTACAGTAAGAAAAGATTTAATTCCAAAGCCAGACAACCCTGCATGACAATATTGAAGCAATAAACTGTGTTGCCAATTTTTTTTTTTACTTTAGGACTTCTGACATCATTATTTACACCTAAACATTTAGAAAATTGACTTCTGACAAACTGTATCAACTGTAATTCTGTTGGACATATTTATTCAACAGCTTAAATGAGTTAGTGATTTATTCAATCAGAACCAGAAAATCTATTTCATTGATTATACTTTGACAAGGATTTCTCAACAGTATGAATTCGCTTTTTTAAATTTTGAGACTGACAATAGGGACCCAAAACCGATTTTTCAAAAAGGTCACGCAGCTTATTTTTTTTTTATTTATTTGGATAGAACTCGTGATTCTTAGACCGAGGATACCAAATTTATGTCTATAGCTTAAATATTTAGAAAGTTACAAATTAAAAAAAAACGCGTTTTTTAAAATATTTTTTTGGCCTTCCAAACCCGTGTTTTTGAAGGACATTTTAATAGAAACTATAATGCCCCCAGAAATGAAACTTAGCAAAAAACATTCATGTGCACACAGAGAACACGCCCAATTTTTTTCAAACTTGTCAAAAAATTATTTGAGTTTATTTACTTGTGCCGAATGTTGCATTTTATCATTTTTTTGGCATTTTTCAAAAAGGGAGGTAAAAAACACAAAAGATGTGCATTTTCAACATTTTGTAACAAAAAAAGCTATAAATGCTACATAAGTGTAATATATGTCAAAATGCGGGGTATTTATAGATCTACAAGAATAAACTACTATAAATAATATTTTATTTCAATATTTTGCTGTACATATACAATAATATGCGGTTTAATGAGCTAAAAATATGACACCAGTATAGCAATAAGAACAAGTTATAGATCATATTTTAGATTATTCTCTCCTCTTCCATAATAATATTGAAAAACATGTTTATTTATAGGGACATGTGTAAGTGTATTGCAAACCAATGATAGTAAAAAAAAAAGCATACAGTCCATACATTTACTTAGATTTCTTGACATAATAATCTATAAAGCCATTTAGCTGAATGCTGTTCTATTATTTCTTATTGAATCTTTAAACTCTATAAGCTGATTTGATAAACTGAAAATCAGAACTCAATTTGTGTGCAGAAAAAAATTTAAACAAGGCTTTTTTATATCTGCAATGTAATGACCAGTAAATTCTTTTCAGTAAAGTTCAACTATTCTAAACTGTTGCGTGCCTATTCACGGTGTTGAAAGATAAACTGTAACGAATCAAACCACCAATGAAGGCCGAACAATAATATAGTAAGTTGACGCTCGATTCAAAGATAAATAACGTTTAATAACCAAGAAGGGACCCGTAGTTGTCGTTCTATTCTAGCGTCTGTAGTGTACATGAAAATAGCGTCTTGTTGTTGCCTCGACCTAGAGCATTCTTGTTTTTTAATTCCACTATTCGTCACTTCCGTCACTAATGAAAACTTATCCCTTAATTATCCCCGAAATAAATCTATGTTCTAATCATGACAGTTTATCTTTCAACACCGTGAATAGGCACGCAACAAAACACATAATTTTTGGCATATTCACTGTCTAAACAAAGAATTCTACATGAAAATATAGGATATAAACTGTAATTCCCTAGGCTACCGAATTTTACCATAGAAACACATATATTTGTCATTATTTTTATTATCTTTATGTAGCAAATTTACACTGATTAGGTTGCATGAACTAGAAATATAGTATCAAGCTAGAACTTTTTTTTTTCTAAAATTTACAAATTTTTAACCAAAGTTAACTCCTTCAAAGTATATTTTAAATTTAAATAAATTTAATATAAAAATATTACATTAGATGCCAATGTCAATATGCTGTTAATACAATCTCAGCCATCAAACTGTGAGAAGTTGCCTATCAGAAAAAGAGAAACATTAGTATTTATAATACTTGCATCAGAGCAAGTATCTCAATGACATGTTGATCAAAATAGAAAGATTCATTTTAGTTAGCTAGTTTCCATATGTTCTTCTCAATTTAAGATTTCATTATGACTTTCAACACACCCAGCTTAGTCACTTTTTTTCCTTCAACATGATCAACTTTATAGACTTTTATGTAGCCTAAATCTTTTAGATGTCAAAGTTTCACAACTTTTTTTCTTGAAAAAATATTAAAGTTTTTAAAATAGTTAATGCAGCTATAACTATACTTTCTGAAAAATACTATAATAATTAGGTCATAAGTTTATCATTGTTTTATTGGAAAGTACTGTCTTGTAAAGCATCAATAATTAGTATAAATAGTTAGATGTCTTAAAAATATGTTCATATAAAACCTACTCATCTACTGATCTTAAGTTCATTACAGCATTATAATCCATTTTTAATTTAATAAGAATTAAAATGAATTAATATGAATATGAATTAATTTTTTTTTATTTTTTTGTGTGGATATTTAGTTAATTAATTGAAGACTACAAAACAGGTTTATAGTGATATTGAAAATTTTGAACTGAGATCAGTAGTCTAAATATAATACTTATTGACTTAGGGCTACTTCATTGATATTAAAAGAAGATCTTTTATTGCAACTAGAGACTATAAAACATAAACACATAGATATCTTTCTAGATATTAAAAATTCTTTTCTTGGACCTGTCTGAGCTATCAAATTAAAATAAAATACTAATATAGCCTAGAGGTTTTATTCGTGAAATGTGAATTTTTTTTTTTTTAAATGCAGTTAGTTACTAATCAGAGTCTATATCTATTATATTAGACCTAGGACCTAGGAAAACAATGGGAAGACAATATAAAAGAAAGGTCTGACCTGTCATTAAAAGAGATTCTAGGGAAAAGGACGTAGAGGAGTGGACAAAGACGTACAGTCATATAGATAATGTGCGGTGCCCCAACGGTTCGTCAGACAAAGGGATAGTTCACAGTGAAGTAGTGTATGATGAGCTAATAAAATCATCGAAAAGATATTTCAAATCTAAAAATGACATCTACTCTAGATCTATACAGACAATTAGACTTAGATCTTGATAGATCTATATATCATATGTATTATAATGTAGATCTAAATAGCCTGCCATGCAAGGCATATAAGCTATTATGCCCAAGATTGCTTCTTTTTAAAGAAGCTATTTGGTTTTAAGTTTTAACGAATAATGTGAAGGACCCTCGTTCCAGATGTCTAGACCAAGATTAGATCTAGACTCTAGAACAAGATCTAGATCTAGGACTAGTCTCTATATTTATATCTATATTATATATGGATAAGTCAAAACTCTCGTAGTCGTAGGCCTAATCTAGATCTAATTTGAAGTCCCTAGGTCTTAGGTCTAGACACGAGAAATAGGTCTAAATCTAGTTGAAGACTATATTTTTATGTAATGATGTCAATAGATTTAATTTAGTCTTATATTTTATCTATTTTGTATATATAATATACATCTAGATCTAGTTAAAAGACCAGATCTACTCTATATTAGAAAAGACTCATTCGATGCCACAATTTGTTGATATTAGCAACGGATAAGGCCAATAATCCAATTATTCCAATTATGTGATGCGTTTCTATACATTTATTACAATTATAATTATCTATTAAATATCTTGAACCATGCTTGAACCATTACTTTTTTTATGAACTGTAAATCCTCCGCTTTAATTTGTATCAATCGCTTTTACATAATACGTTTTTAAAAAAATTAGGTTTACTTTCGAAGACATGACCCCTTAAAAACAAAAAATACTTACAGATTTGTTACACATTAACCTTTCATTAACGTTGGAATATAAATTATTTTTTAAAATTTGAAATAAAAGAAGGTAAAAAAAAAAAATCTAATTTTTAACATCTTATTGACCCATCTCAGACATTTTTCTTACAAATTATACTATGTAGATTTAATAAAAATCATTTATCTATAACGATTCGTGTGTTGCTAAGGGCCATTTTGGCACATTCTAGCAGACTACGCACACAGGCGAAATCGCTATTTTATGCGTCTTGTTCGGTTTAAAATGGGGAGCATGTCAACGCTTGTTTTTTAAAATAAAATTTACACACTTTTAAAGAAAAATAGACGGGCTTTTCAATGGTGACATTGACTAAACGATTACGTGTCTTTATCATATAGAAATTCAATTTTGTTTTTAATTTTGTAAATTTAGTTATATAAAAACAATGTTAATCAATTAGTTATTGGTACCATTGTAAAGCTCGTTCATTTTTCTATAAAATACATATGTTCAAAAAAAATATTCATTTGTTGACGTACTCCCCATTTTACGAAATAACAAACAAGGTATAAAACGATCACAGCTGCTAGCACGATTATTCGGCATGATGATGTTACGCATAAAGGATTATCACTTTTTTTTTGACCTATAGGAAAAATGTTATATATATTATTAAAGGGCTTAAAATAACCTTTCTAACGGTACCATTTTTACTGTAATCGGATATTTATACTTTAAGATATGGTAGGGTGAAAAACGCCTAAAACTAGAAAAATGTTAAGCAATTTTTTAAAAAGTGCGATTTTTGCTTCGGTTTTGGGTCCCTACTGACAAAATTCTTTTAGACATACCAGTATATATATAGCTCATCTTTCGTAGTCGAAGATGAGCACATTTCTCATTTCCCATAAACTCGAATATGACTGTACCCCTGGTATTCAATGTGTCCAATCCTCGCTATAAAAAGCAGCTACATATGTGGCAAGGGTGAGTTTGGTCAGTTGCAGATGGGCCAGCTTCTTCTTTCAGATACCGGTACCGGTATCTAACATTTGAATTTTTTTTGTTTCCTGCTCCGACTCCAAATCTGCATTGCAAGCTTTGGGGCGGATGAAGACTGACATTCCATTGGTACATAAGTGCCTAAAGCTGTTGGACCAAATAACAGCCAGACATAGGGATGTCACCTTCATCTGGGTCCCCTCCCATGTAGGCATAGAGGGAAAGGAAGCCGCAGACAGAGAAGCAAAGAGAGCCCTAAATCAAAGAGTGTCAGGAACCCAAATTCCCTACTCGGACCTGAGACAAAGTATTATTACTGCCACCTATCAAGAGTGGCAGGACCGATGGGAGGCTGAGACTCACAACAAACTCAGGCAAATTGTGGCGGATGTCCGTTGGCGGCCGACATCTAAGGATCTGACAAGGCGTGGTAGCACGACCATGTCTAGACTTAGGATTGGCCACACCTACATCACACACTCTTTTGTGCTGAAGAGAGAGAGGAGCCCCCACTTTGTGAGTGTTGTGACTCTCGCCTAACCGTGGAACATATCCTTATTGACTGCCACAGATACCAGGATGTCAGGGAAAAATATTTTAGAGCCATTGACTTACAAACACTGTTCAACAGTGTCGACCCTAGGAAGGTACTGGGCTTTATCCGGGAGGTGGGGTTGTCTGCGAGGATCTAATTTGTGAGTTTGTGGACATGTACTATTTACACCAGATTTTTATCAAATTATTAAATTTTTACTACTTTTACTATTGTAACTATCGATAGACCTTGATTTTAATTATTTAATTGTATAGGATTTGGCCCTTGCTGTGTAGACGGAGAGTGGCACGACATGGCCTAAACTGTGCCCTTGGTCCTTAAGGGACTACGGGCACGACATGGCCTAAACTGTGCCTAAAATCAAAATCAACAAATAAATGATTTTTTTTTTCTCTAGCATGACTTATAGCTAGTGCTTTTTTAAATTTTTGGAATGAAACTTTTTTTTAGTTATATGACATTTGAAAGTTTTTTTCCTCTACATGACTTAGCAGGGGCCTTTTTAACTTCTGGAATGAAAAAATTCTTTTAGATATATCTGACATTTGAAAGTTTTTTCCCCAATATGAATTCGCAGGTGCTTTTTTAACATTGTAGACTGAATTTTTTTAGACATATATGACATTAGAAAGGTTTTTCACCACTATGAATTCTCTGGCATGTTTTTAATTTTTGAGACTGAGAAAATTCTTTTAGACATATGGTATTTGGCATTTCAAAGATTTTTCACCATTATGAATTCTCTTAAATAGAAAAAGTAAAGTGTCCCATTGAGACCTTGCGATCTATAGGGCAGTCGATGTTAAGGTATCGGTAATCTGTTTCTTGGCCAACGGTTAACGAGCAGGGTGTTATGTGACCAGCATATATATTCTTTAGAACCTATTTCACATTTGATAGTTTTTTTAACCAGTATGAATTCTCTGGTGTTCTTTTATTTTATGAGACTGAGAAAATTCTTTTAGACATATTTCACATTTGAAAGGTTTTTTAACAGTATGAATTTGCAGATGCTGTTTTAAATGTGTAGACTGAGAAAATTCTTTTAGACATATTTGGCATTTAAAAGGTTTTTCACCAGTATGTATTCTTAGGTGCCTTTTTAAAGTTTGAGACAGAGAAAATTCTTTAGAACATATTTCACATTTAAAAGGTTTTTCACCAGTATGAATTTGCTGGTGATCTTTAAAACTTTTAGAATGAGAAAATTCTTTTAGACATATTTGACATTTGAAAGGTTTTTCACCAGT
>JADKLZ010000728.1:28115803-28141863 GCA_021533235.1 Biomphalaria straminea
TGAAAGGTTTTTCACCAGTATGAATACGCTGGTGCGTTTTTAAATTTTGAAACTGAGAAAATTGTTTAGAACATATTTCACATTTGAAAGGTTTTTTGCGAGTATGAATTTTCTGATGTTGTTTTAAACATGATGAGTCAGAGTATTCTTTTAGACTTATTTTACACTGGGGATTTTCTATTTGAGAACAAGAAGAATGTTGAATTTCTTGGCCTAAAATAGCCTCATGTGGTTGGATTTGTTTCTTGTCCTCCTTTTTGATTGTCACAAATGCACAACTTTCTGAATCTGTTTCTCTATTTGATTTGATTTCCTGTATCTGCTGGAATATAAAAAAAAAAATAAGTAAGATATAAAAAGTAAAGGCACTTTCTAAAAAAAAATAATAATAATAAAAACAAGCTTATACTAGGTGCAATTGTATCAATTAGTTAGGATCAGATGTGTGATTAAAATTAATTATATCTGAGTTGCCTAGAAGTACGAATGGACAAGAAAATATGCACGTACTGTTTATCAACTGAAACTTTGCTTTTCTCCCTTTTTTAAGTCTTGAGAAAAATGAAAAAACGACAACAAACAAACAAAAAACATACACACACAATTAAAATAAAAAAGGTCTTGCTAATCACAGAGATTTAGATATATATGGATCAGAGCGTCAATACTAGAGATGGGAAACTGAACCAAACTTATGACCGAAGCGAACCAATCCCAAATTTTAAAACATTCAGAGTTAAATTGGCTGTTCTAACTTTTTGAAGGTCTAAATCTATAATATTTCACTTATAGGCACAATACAGCCTACAATTCCAAGGGACTGTTAAAAAATACATTTAAATAGCACTATGCAAATTTTAAACCAATCTACATTATGGATCTAAAAATTGCTAAATAATAATTATGAGAGAAGAGTGCTCTTATTTTTGAATTTCAATTACTGGATATAGATCTAAACAACTAGGCCAATTCTAGAACTAGATTCGATTTTTTTGAGGATTACGAAATACTGGAGAGAGTTCTCCTTTGAGATGAAAAAGGGAAAGGCAGAGGTTTTAATTAGAGATGGGAAAAGAACCGAACTCAAACCTCAGTTACGACTGAACCAAACCAAACCCGAACGAGCTGTCCTTATCTTAACTGAAAGGAATCAAAGGTTTTACAACTTTTTTTTAACTACAAAAAACAACAACAACAACTTAGTTTCAGTAAGATTATTTGACAGTTATTTTTATTTTTTGGAAAACTCAGATGGATCATTTTGTTTGTAAAATGTTTGTTTTACATGTTTCAGATGTTCCTTCAGAGTTGAAGAAAATTACTTCCTAGTCCAAACCTCCAGCAGGACGACGGGAGATGAGAGCTGGCAGGGTTTGAGCTTTGGCACATTGGCACAATTTAGGCCATGTCATGCCCACAGTCCCTAAGGACTACTCTCCCTCTACATAACAAGGGCTTAATTATATACCGCTAAATCATTAAAATCAAGGTCTATTCACAGTTAAAATAGTAAAAATAGTAAAAATTTAATAATTTGGTAAAAATCTTATGTAAATAGTACATGTCCACAAATTCATAAATCAGATCTTTGTAGACAACCCCACTTCCCAGATAAAGCCCAGTACCTTTCCAGGGTCGACATTGTCGTATAGTGTTTTTAAGTTAGTGACTCTAAAATATTTCTCCCTGACATCCTGGGGCAGTCTATGAGGATATGTTCCACGGTGAGGCGAGAGTCATCGGTTCTGCCACTCTCGATAGGTGGCAGAGGCAATACTTTGTCTCAGGTCCAAGCAGAAAATTTGGGTTCCTGACACCGCTTGATTTATCTGCAGCAAGGTATCTCTGTCAGCCCTCCAGTTCGTATGGCTGAGTACTCTAAGTATGTTTAATGACTTTTGGCATTTTTTCTAAGTTCCTTAATGTGGGGGAGAAAATTAAATTTGGAATCTACGGTGAGGCCTAAAAATTTTGTAGTTTTTATGACAGGGATTTTCTTTTTGTTTATAAATAGTTCAGGATCTGGGTGGAGCCCCCTTAAAATACAAAAATGCATACTAACTGTTTTGGAGTCCGAAAATTTAAAACCATTGTCATTTGCCCAATTTTGAATTTTGTTTAAACTTAACTTAAGTTTCTTTCTAAGGTGTTCATATTTTTCCCATATGTAAAAATGACAAAGTCATCAACATACAGAGAGCACTCTATGCCAGGGGACAGAGCATTTATGATGCTGTTAATTTTAATGTTGAACAGGGTGACTGACCGAATGCTGCACTGGGGTACACCCATTTCCTGTTCTAAGGTGTAGAAGGGAGGTGCCCACTCGGACCTGAAATTTTCGGTCCTTCAGGAATTCCCCTACAAAACGGGGGAGATTTCCCTTAAGTCATATAAGCTCCAGGTCATGTAGAATGCCATGTTTCCAGGTTGTGTCATAGGCCTTTTTTATGTCGAAGAATGCAGCTACTAGATGTTCTCGTCTGAGTAGAGCATTTCTGATATAAGCTTCCAGCCTTACCAGGTGGTCGGTTATTATCTGCCCCTGCCGGAATCCGCACTGGTACTTGGAGATCACTTTATTCCTCTCTAGGTACCAGACCAGCCTACTGTTTATCATTCTTTCCATGGTTTTCCAGATTCAGCTTGTTAGTGCTATTGGTCGATAGTAAGCTGGGTCAAAGCCGTCTCTTCCCGGTTTGGGTATCTGTATAACTGTGGCTTTCCTCCAGCTGTTTGGGAAAGCGCCTGTTTGCCACACACAGTTATAGACCCCTAGCAGGACTGCAAATGAGTGTTCGGGAAGGTGCTTGAGGAACTGGTAATTGATTTCATCTTCTACAGGCACTGTGTCATGTGACTTGTCCAGCGAGTCCCTCAGTTCCTCAAGCAAGAACGGTTTGTTGTAGTCCTCTTTGTTCTCTGACCTGAAGTCAATGGGATGTCTTTCCGCCCTGGTTTTGACTTTTTGGAACTCTGGCGTATAGTGTGCAGTGGATGATTTTTCTGCTATTGAGAATGCAAGGCAGTCAGCTATTTCTCTGGGGGACGTAACAGTTCGTCCTTGGTTTTCCAAATACCCTATTGCATTTTATTCTTTCCCTTAGATTTGCCTTACTGCCTTCCAAACCGCTCTAGCAGAAGTTTTGGCATCCAGACTGATGACAAAACTTCTCCAGGAATTCCTATTGGCTGACCAAATGGTTTGATTGTCTAGCCTTTGCTCTAGCAATCCTGAATAGCTTAAGGTTCTCCTGGGAAGGGTTCTTTATAAATGCAGCCAGTGGTTTTTTCCTATCGCCAATAGCACATTTGCAAGCTGTATCAAACCATGGTTTGCTAAGCTGTTTTGGATTGGTGGAGGTTAGGGGGACAACTTTCCGGGCAATGTCGAGTAACTTGATAGCAAAAATATCAGCTGGGTTCTGTTCATTGAGGATACTTTCTGTGCATCTTTTTTAGAATTGCTCCCAATCAGCCTTGTTCAGTTTCCACTGCTAAGGTCGTCCCAATGAGGGGAGATTGTTAGTAATGATGATTGGGAAATGATCACTTCCCCGTAGGTCATTACTAACTGACCATTTGAAGTTGTCCATAAGTCCAGGGATGCTTACGGTGAGGTAAATGCACATGAGGGATCCAGTTCCTGGGTTAAGTATGCATAAATCATGTTGGAGGAAGATATCCCCAGCATATGACCTCTTATGTCAGTATTGTTGGATCCCCACATTGTGTTATGGGCATTGAAATCCCCAAGAATTATATATGGCCGAGGGAGCTGCCTCAAAAGGTCCTCCATGCTTGCTGGGTCCAATGGAGTGCCTGGTGGTAGATACAGGCTGCAGCACGTGATAACCTTGTGTAAGGTTATCCTAGCTGCTACGGCCTGTAGTGTGGTCTGTAGTTCTACCCTCTCATGGGGGATGTTGTCCTTCACAAGGATACAGACTTCACCTGATGCTCTTTCTGCATCCTCAACATTCCTACTGTAAGCAATGTAGCTTCGAGAATTGATGCTATCTTTCAGAAATGTTTCCTGTAAGCAGACAGCTACAGGAGCCTCAGAGTCCATCAGTAGCTGCATTTCTTCGTTATAGGCCTTGAGTCCTCTACAGCTCCATTGTACGATTCTGGAATCCATGGCTTATTCTAAATGACCTACTTGGAGCTATTAGGCCTTGGGAGGCCCCCAGAGGGGTTTCCCTTTATTCCAGTGACCTTTATAGATTTTTGTTTGGTTGGAGAGGAGGACACCCCTCTCTTGGGGGGAGTCTTTCTCTCTGGAAAGGAGAGATCCCTCTGGTTAGAGCGGAGGTTATTTCCTCCTCCCTCACCTTGGGCATCCTCCTCTCCATTTTGAGTTCTCCCCTTAGGGAGTTGGTCAACCTCTATTTCTGTAGAGGTTGGGGTGTCTGGCTGGGTTCTCTGGGGAGAACCCGTGTCAGACATAATGTCTCCGGGTTGCCCCGGAGTGTCGGTTTTGACATGCTGTTCTGTCTCCATGCTCTCATCAGCGAGCACAGAGAACCTGTTCTTTAGCATGACAACAGGGCTTTCTTGTCTCTTGGGAGGTAAATTCTTAGGCGGAGATAAGTTCTTAGTCTGTGTTTTCTTCTGAGTTGGAGGAGGGGTTGGGGTCAATGTGTCAGTCTGTGTTGTTATGGATCTTCCTGGCCTTTGGATAGGGCCAATACAGCTGATTTCACACCAAGACCAGCATTGATGGTGGCTTTGAAGGCAGATCTGTCAGTATAAATATGGATAGCTGATTTTGGATAGCTTTCAATTATTTCAAGTGTGCCTACTTTGAGCTCCAGTGGATTTGATTCTTTTGTTAAGGTGTTATTTAGTGTGTTTGAATGGTTGGTTGGTTGTAGTTTAGTCTGGCATTATGTTTGAAAATCTGGTAATTTTTTCTCTGTTATTGGGTAAGTGGTGTTTTGGGGCTCAATTGTCAGTAAGTTGAATAAGAGATCTGTGCTTTTTTTTTAAGAGACAGATGAGCAGAGCTGGAAATGTTTACCATTAGTGCTGATATATCTGATAGCACTCAACTCTTGCTACTTGTTCGCAGTAAAAAAAGCAGAAAAGATTTCTGCTATGAGGAAAATGGGACCACCACTGGCAAAGACCTGTTCTAAGAAGTTTTAGACGTCACGGAGGAGGAGGCTTCTTTTCATTGAGAGAAATTAGAGTTTCAGATCTGCCATTAACATTTTCAAGACGAAATATCAGGGACAGTATTGAAGGATTACTACCATTAAAGGAATACTGACTGTTAGCCAATATAAGATCTGTCATATGTGTACCAAATTATTCTAGTAAATGTTAGATATTATTATGTTATATATTTACTGTTTGCATCTCATTTCAAAAATATTTATAGTATACTTTAACACCCGAACACCCAGTTTGACATGCCTGGTCTAGATCTAGTAATTAGTCTACTTTAATAATAATACGTAAGGCAGTTTTCACTTTGTGTTTAAAGGGCTTATTAAGTAAATAAATACATAAAGTCTAGATCTAGAATCTAGTAATTAATCTACTTTAATAATACGTCTGTTTATAGTCATCAGGACAACAGCTACATGTTGGCTGTGTTATGGTTTACAACACTTCGCCTAAGAGCTAATGCTAACATGCAGCAAGGCAGTCTTCAATCACTAAGTGTGTCTATAGTAAATACATAAAGTCTAGATCTAGTAATTGGTCTACTTTAATAATACGTCTGTTTATAGTCATCGGGACAACAACTACATGTTGGCTGTGTTACAGTTTACTACAACACTTCGCCTAAGCACTAATGTTAACACGCAGCCAGGCTCTGGTTACGATCAGAAACAATGGTCTCCGACCTACTACGTCACAAAGTCTTTTGGCCTGAGGTCACGGAGGTCACGCCTGAGTCCACCAAGCTCTAATGGGTAACTGACAGTTGGGGATAAAGTAAAGGTGATGTCATATTTAAATGACACCCTTGTTAACGTGAATTACAGAAATAGATGACATTTACATCATCTGCACTATAGATGGATTGGCTTGAGAAAGAAACTTTTAAATAAATTATATTTAGTATATTATACTTTCTAATAAAAGTGTGTTTTTTTTTATTTAATGTTTTTTGTATCTTTTCATTTATGTGGCCCGCGACACAAGTTTTGGAAATTAAAATGGCCCACCAGCCAAATGAGGTCTTACATTGCTTTTTTATCTAATTAACAATAGAATCAAACATTATTACATTACTTAATTTTGTTATTACTTAATTTCGAGACACCAAACCAGAACTTTGGACCTGACCTAACCGAACCAGAACTGTACCGGTACTCTTCATCGAACCAAACCGAACTTTAAAAGTTAGGTTTGATTCCCATCTCTAGTTTTAATAGAAGAAATATTGGTTGAGCTTAATCTCTCTTAGCATATAGGGATAAAGGGAATCAAACAGATGTTCCCTGACTTGCAGAATGTATCTTGTGTGGCAGATCGAACGCTGCTGTTATAGTCAATAGCGACTAGCTAGGATCTAATAGACTACTTATGAAAGCCATTATCAAAAGAATGAAATCAGGGGCATTCAAGGCTGAGTGTGTTTGTAAAAGAAAAGCTTTAATTATGCTGAAAAAAAATGTATTAAACTCTTGATTCCTTGCCCCCTCCTTCAACACATTTGTTGCTTCAAGTATCAGAAACAAGAATAAATAGTTTTATCTTACAAAAGCTATTCAGCAGACTCAGTAGCCCAGTTTTTAAATTAGAAACAAACTCAATGACTAGTTAAGATTATGTTGCTGAAAAAAAAAAATCTTTAAAAAGTTTGTTCTTAGAGATTGTAGAGGATGCTTAAGCTTTCATTATAATGCAAAGGCATTATGATCATAAAAACATTGCCAAGCAACATGAACGGCATCATTCTACAATGTTCTAGAAAAGTCTATGACAAAGACTTAAAAGTGTAAATATTTTGCCAAATGTAGTCTACAAAATGTCTTAAATAATTTTATGCTGTGTTCACTTTGTATAACTTTATGTGGTGTTCACTATAGGATTGTTGTATGTTACGTGCTTAAATAATTTTTGGTCTTTCTCAAGTATATTTCTTTATATTTAGGAAACATCAGGTGGAGTCTGTATCCAAGGAGTGCCCCCATGAAAGGATACAGGAGCTACAGACCACACTACAGGTTGTTGCAGCTAGGATAAAATTATAAAAGGTTATCACTTGCTACAGCCTGTATCTAAGTCCAGGCACTTCACTGAACCCAACAAATACGTAGAACCTCATTAAACATCCCCCATCCTCCCAGGAATTTGTAAACCTAAAAAAGAAACACCAACTCGAAAAAGTAACTCTGGAATCCTCGATACACCATAATGAATCTCCACCCTAGGACGAAAGCCCTCTTCCTACTATAAGGGACTATAATGAAAACATTTTTTTAAAATCTGATTACAGACCAACAGAGCTCAAGGATATAGTGAACTGTTTTCTTTAAACCAATTATCTTAGCAATCAGTGGATCAGAGTTTACAACAATGGATCATCCCATAAAGCCACCACAAATGGAGTAGCTGGAATTGTCCACGAATGGCCAGATGGAGAAAAACTAGATAAATCCATTGCAACTGGAGAGCAATCTGACAGCTACAGAGCAGAAAGGGAAGCACTAACACTAGCTGCTACCATGCTAGCAAATCATCCAAGTTCCCCTCACAGTCAGATTGTCTTACTAACTGATGCGAAAACAACCTTCCAAAGCTAGAAAAACTTATTTCTCTTATATTTTATATTAAAAACCTCAGAACAGCACTTACAAAACTCAACAACAACAGCAAAAAAAACTGTTATTCAATAGTACCAGCTCATTTACAAATAGAAGGAAATGAGAAGGCTGACACACTTGCCAAGAGTGGGAGAACTAACTCACAAATAAACTCTGCACTCTACCCAGAAGAAATAAAGAAATTAATTGTAAATAAAATAAATGAGAAATGGACAAGCTCACATCCAAATCACAAGAAAGATGATGCTTACTATAATCTATCCGGAAAAGATCAACGTCTAATCTTTCGACTTAGGACCGGACACAACAAAATGCGACAACACATGTACCAGAAGCTCAAAATTGAAACCAGTGACATCAACCCATGTGGAGTGTCAAAAGAGAATGCCAAACACGCCCTCCAGCACTGCGCTCTTTAACAAGAGGCACTGGCCCCAAAACATCCTATTAGAAAGAAAACTATATGGAGAGCTCCCTGATTTGGAAACGACTGTGCAGTTCATCTCATATATTGGTGTAGTGATCTGAACCCTCTAAAATAACAATGAGAACGAAGAAGAAGAATCCCCCTCATCCCAATAATATCCTTGGGGATTTTAATGCCCATCACACTCTTTGGGGATTCAACAATACTGACACAAGAGGTCAAATGCTGGAGACAAATTTCCTTACGGACGGACAATAAAGAATATTATTATTATTATTATAATTACCTTAGTATGAAATTAGCAATAAGTGAGGATTTTTTATCTTGTTTGTAGGAAGTTAATATTTACCTGACTCACAGACATTTCGGAGACAGTGGCGTGTCCAGGCATTATGATAGGTACAGGATAAAGACTGCTGTCTGCCTTCATTGACACTTCCAGTAATTTTGAAGCAAAGGTCCATGGCTTATTACTAGTTTCTATCTCTTGCTTTACAGTGCTTTCCTAAAAGACAAAAGTTGTAACTGTTGACATTGTTTATATGTTTAGCTTGAATGATTCCCCTTGACTAAGGGAGTGAATGTTGATATGTTGTGTGTCATGTGTGTTAACACAGTGTGTAAATAAAGTCACTCATGAATCTGGTGTTATAGCGTTGGCGTCACTTGTGTTTATTAAGTGTAATGTTTATAGATTAACAGTAACATCAATAAAAATGAGAAATTAAAGCAAAAATGTGCTTCTATCCAGCATTGTATAGAACTTTCTAATTTGCCTAGGCATTGTGTAGAGTGTAGAATGTACTATATTTTCCATAAATCTAAACAGTTTTGTCTTGTTCTTAAAAGTGTAGAATCCATTTTGATTATGAATGTGTCTCGGAATGATTTTCTTTTTCTGCTGGCTATCTTGTATATAGATTTATTTCCATGTGAAAATGTGTATGATGAATTATCAGGAAATTTTTAAATGCCTATTTCTATGATGAACTGAGTATTATTTTGCAGATTAAACAATTCATACAATGTGTCCTGGGTCTTATACTTTTTTAGTTATGAGTGAGTCTTATGCGAAAGTATATTTTGGTTTTCTATAGTTATAATGTTTTGTTTGGTGCAATGCACAAATTGTTAGACAAATTTCCTCATGGATAATAAAGATTATTATTATTATTATTACTTTTAATCAAGTATGAAGCTTTGAAAAGAGAATCATTCTTCTCTAATGATACCCCAGGGCAAGTTTTGCTAGTCTGAATTGTGACTGGAGTTGAGAATCTAAAATCTAAATAGTGTTCATCACCTTAGGTAAGCCAGACAATAAATATTCACTTTCAAAGTTGCAATGTAGATTTAATGTATAGTGAAGAAAGTATACATTTTTAAAACAGATGCCATTTTGTGTGGGGTACTGCAACATAATTTACATGATCGTAATAGTTTGGTACACAAGATAAATTCTTAAATGAAACAAAGGGGTAATAATAAAATACCTGATGTCCAAAGTTTGAATCTGATGTTTGAGCAAAGAGACAGCTTTCTGATTGCAGTCTACACAGGGCTGATTTTTCTTCTTCAAACTTCTCTATTTTAATGTTTGACACGTTAAAGCCTTGTTCTTCACATTGTTGTGCAAACGAATCTATTTCATCCATTTCATGTTTCATTTGTTTTAATGTATAGCTCAGAGCAAGAGTAGCGTGATGATTTGTATCAGCCATCATGGAACTTTTAGTGGATCTCAATGTTTGCTCATTAGTCTAATTGTTCTGATGTAAAAGAAAACAAAAAGTTAAATAAATCTTTTTTTTTCAATATGTGCATAATTTGTTTTAAAAAAATCAACAAATATGAATGAGTAAGGAATAAATTGTGTGTTGTAGTCAGCCAACATTAACATTTCATTAAGCCTCTCGCCAGTAATCAGGTGGGGGCATTGGAATGCCCACCAGATGTGGATACTGGGGAAATAAATAACCAGGTAGAGAGGTGATTAAAAGAACCATCAACCTGGTATTGTTTTTATAGTCCACAAAGAGAAATCTAATTGCAATATAAGCTGTTCACCTTTCAACAGCAGGATAATTGCCATTTGAGTTGGGGCTACAGCTAACACGATATTATAACAAGAATTCAACAGTATGAACCGTTGTGAGACATTGGTCCAAAATAATGCTAAGCTTACTAATAGAAAAAATCGCAATGTAAATATATTCATGAATCAACTTGTTTTAGATGAAGTCCATATAATTATAATTGCTTTAAAAAATTCATCTCACACATTCCATAGACATTGTCATAATAGTCATAGAGTCATAGATCTATAAAATCTAGTCACTTGGGGGAGCTACCACCTTCTACCAAGCGCGTCCCCAGGTGGCGGATAGGGGAAAGACCCTTAGATATAAGGGTTAGCTGTGAATACCAAATAAACAGCCGTGGACCAACTGGTTTGCAGTCATGGAGGATGAGGTGAAGTATTCCAGTGGTTAGAATATTTGCTAAAAACATCTCAGAAATCCAGGGAAATGATTGCAAAAAGCGAGTATAGGGCGCTCTAACTCTAAACCCGGGTAGATGAAGCTCGTTAGCTAGGGATAACAGTTCATCTAGGAGAGAAAACTCCGAAAATAAACACCTGCTGCCTTGCAGATGATCTTGGATGATCAAAGGCTATGGGAGCACACCCAGAAAGAAAAGCAGGCTGAAGTCGGAGTCGATGGGCCGCCTGACGCATAACACATTGACACGCAACCTCATCTATGTTGGAGTTCAGTAACGATTCTAATAGATGTGGCGTCCTGCCTGTGGAATCCCGCCGCGCAGGTAGGGGGCCGGGCTCTCCGCCTCGAAGGAGCCCACACAAGCGAGCTGGTGGTTCTTCTATCTCTGCCTGTGGAGCCAGGAGCAGGGACAAGAAAGTAAAAACTACTGGCCAACACTCCAAGATCAAAAGTCTAAAAATCCTACAATGGAACGCAGAGGGCATCCAAAAGAAAAAAGAAGCTTTAAAAATATTTCTGCATGAAAAAGAAATTGATGTAGCCTGCATCCAAGAAACTCATTTGAACAGTAATCTACGTTTCTCCATTAGAGGCTACACCTGCATTAGACAAGATCGAGAAACCAGACCCAAAGGAGGAATCCTCACCCTCATTAAAAATGACATCCCTACCACAGACATAACTCTGCCCAACTTCGCAGACTCAGAAATAATGGGAACTAAGCTGATTCTCCCAGATGGAAAAATTAATGTATTTAATTGCTACTTCCCACCAGACAAGGAAATAGAGATCGACCACATACAAATACCTGATCAAGAAGAATGTCTTATCTTAGGGGATATGAATAGTCACTCTCAGAGCTGGGGATACCAAGACCTCAATGCCAGAGGAGAAGAAATCGAAGAATGGCAAGCGGAGAACAGACTTATCCTGCTTAATAAACCTGATGATAAACCAACCTTTTTCTCAAGAGCTTGGCTAACATCAACCACACCAGACCTAGCCTTTGCAACTGACAACATATCAAAAAAATGCACTAGAGAAGTTGCAGACCAGCTAGCCACTAGTGACCACAGACCCATATTACTCAATATCGATACCTCCTTCAAAATATCAGAAAACTCCACCATCCCCAGATGGAACTACAAAAAAGCTAACTGGAACCTATTCTCAAAGCTCACAGACCTATACACCACTTCCATAAACTGCAAATCAAATCAGGTCAATAAATCATACTCAGCTTTCTCCAAAGCTATCCTCCTAGCGGCTAAGGAATCAATTCCTAGAGGAGCAAGAAAAGATTATATCCCCAACTAGTCTGAACACCTACAAGAACTCCACAATGCCACTATTGAAGCCAGAAACACAGTAGAAAATAACCCTTGTATAGAAAACAACATAAATCTAAAAGCAGCTAACGCAGTTTTCAGGAAAAATTACCTCTCCGATATGAGGAAAAGTTGGCATGAAAAAACAGAACAACTAAACGTAGATAGAGACGGCTACAAACTCTGGCGTATAGCCAAATGTCTCAACCAGGAAGAAAACAGAACAACACCCATAGTAATAGAAAAGGACAATAAACCCCTGAAAGACCAAAAAGCAGCTAATGAATTCATTAAATTTTTCCAAAGCGTAGGTCAAATACAAATTAATGAAAGCAGAAAAAAAGATGTAAACTCAGAAATCCAAGAAAAAAATAAAGAAAACAGTCCAGCTTACTCCTTGGGAATGACCACAAATCTTAAAATAAAGGAACTAGATGAAGCCCTAAAAGTCCTCAAACCAAAACAAGCCCCGGGCCCAGACAAAATATCAAATGACATGCTTCTTCACTTGGGTTCTCAAGCCAAAAAAAAACTGCTACAAATATTCAATGCTAGCTGGAAATCAGGCAGAATCCCATACATATGGAAAAAAGCCATTATGATCCCTATTCTAAAGCATGGCAAACCAAGAAGTAAACTGGATAGCTACCGCCCCATCAGCCTCACAAGCTGTACTTGCAAACTTATGGAAAGAGTGGTAAATAATAGACTCACCTGGATCCTTGAGTCAAATAACCTACTCACTGAAGCCCAGGCTGGCTTTAGAAAAGGAAGATCAACAGAAGATCAAATAGCCTTCATCACACAAGAAATAGAAGACGGCTTTCAAGAAAAGAAACCAACAACAATTGTGTGGGTTGACTTAGAAAAAGCATTTGACAAAGTCTGGGAACAAGGTCTCTTACTCAAACTAATCCAGCATCACATATCCCACAGAATGTACAACTGGATAAAGGAATATCTGAATAATAGAAAAGCCTTAGTTTGCATGCAAGGACAAAGAAGCCACACAGTGGGCATCCAAAACGGCGTCCCCCAAGGAGGAGTCCTATCCCCAACACTTTTCCTAATATTCATAAATGATCTAAATCAAAACCTACCAAGAAAAGTTAAAAGTAGCATGTATGCAGATGACCTTGCGTTAATTAGCACAGAAGAATATGTAGGAAAATTTCGATTACAAGATGCTCTTGACAAACTCAATAAGTGGTCCAAAGACTGGGGCATGTCCATCAACACAAAAAAGACAACATACACAATCTTCTCACTGTCAACAAAGCAACTGTTAACCTTAGAAAAGGAAGCCTTAGAAAAAAATGACAGCCCTACATATCTTGGAGTCACTTATGACCCAAGACTAACTTGGAAAAATCAAATAGACAAAACACAGAGTAAAGGCATCCAAAGACTATCTCTCATGAAAAAATTAGCTGGCACAGATTGGGGAGCTAACCACAACATCCTGAAAAAGACATATACCAGTTATGTAAGACCTGTATTAGAATATGGCGCCACAGCAGGGGCTCAGCCGCCCAAACCAACCTAAAAAAAATAGACAAAGTTCAAAATATTGGTCTAAGAATAATGACAGGAGCAATGAAAACAACACCCATAAGAGCTATGGAGGAAACTGCTGCCCTGATCTCTCTGGATGAAAGAAGAGAAATAAAAATCCTCTCCCAATTTACCAAATTGGAAACCTTGGAAAGGCACTCACTCAAAACCAAAATCAACAAAACTGGCACCAAAAACCGTCTCAAAAGGACCAATTTCATACAGGAATCTGTTAACCTAAAAAAGAAACACCAACTCGAAAAAGTAACTTTAAAATCCACGATTCACCATAATGAATCTCCACCTTGGGACGAAAGCCCTCTTCCTACTATAAGGGACCATATTGAAAACATTAAAAGAAAATCTGACTACAGACCAACAGAGCTCAAGGAAATAGTGAACTGTTTTCTTCAAACCAATTATCCTAGCGATCAGTGGATCAGAGTTTACACCGATGGATCATCCCATAAAGCCACCACAAATGGAGGAGCTGGAATTCTCATCGAATGGCCAGATGGAGAAAAACTAGAAAAATCCATTGCAACTGGTGAGCTCTCTGACAGCCACAGAGCAGAAAGGGAAGCACTAACACTAGCTGCTACCATGCTAGCAAATCATCCAAGTTCCCCACACAGTCAGATTGTCCTACTAACCGATGCGAAGACAACCCTCCAAGGCTTGCAGAACTCTGGTTTCTCCTGTGTTAAAAACCTCAGAGCAGCACTGACGAAACTCAACAACAACAGCAGAAAGACCGTTGTTCAGTGGGTGCCAGCTCATATTCAACTAGAGGGAAACGAGAAGGCTGACACACTCGCTAAGGATGGAAGAAGTGGCTCACAAATTAACTCGGCACTCTACCAGGAAGAAATGAAGAAATTAATTATAAATAAAATAAATGAGAAATGGACAAGCTCACATCCAAATCACAAGAAAGATGATGCTTACTATAAGCTATCCCGACAAGATCAACGTGTAATCTTTTGACTTAGAACCGGACACAACGGAATGCGACAACACATGTACCGGAAGATCAAAATTGGAACCAGTGATATCTGCCCATGTGGAGTGTCATCAGAAAATGCCGACCATGTCCTCCAAGACTGCGCTCTTTACCAAGAGGCCCGCCTTAGACACTGGCCGCAAAACACCCCAATAGAGAGAAAACTATATGGAGAGCTCCCTGACTTGGAAACCACTGCGCAGTTCATCTCAGATATTGGTGTAGTGATCTGAACCCTCCAACATAACAATGAGAATGAAGAAGAAGAAGAAGAAGAAATCTAGTCATAATATATGTACTCTAGATATAATTATAAATATTCAAGTTCAATTCGAATTGAAACTATAGAATCAGTATATAGATCTACTTCTAGAATATATAATATCTAGGTTTATAATAAATAAATATAGTAGAATTAGAATTTACTCTAGATAGAGACCTAACTCTAGGCAGTCTAAATCTAGAGCCTCTTAATTTTAGATTTGATTTAAATTTAAGACTAGCATACTATAAAAACCTATATTTACTTGAATCTGCCTTCGTGGACCTCATCAAAGCTTTCGACATCATCATGACATGGTCAATCAAATTGAGTCAATGGTTAATGCAGGATTCTAGCCAGGCTCAGATGTCTAACTACGCTCCTATGCACTCTCAAGCAGTTATACACCTAAAAAAAACAACTAGTAGTTAGTAGTCCTGGTGTAAAAGTAGAAAAAAAAAGTTAAATAATAAACCTTTTTTTTTTTAAATATGTGGATAGATACCAGTAAGTCTACATTGTCACGGATGTGTGTGTGTGTGAGTGTTATTAATTAGCTTTATAACTATTAACAAGCTCACTGATAGACTTGACAGAGACCAGACAAAGGTTAGGATAATGTTTGTCTTGTAGAGCGACTGATATGAGGGTCTCGACAGACACAGACAATTATTAATGTTAGTTAGGCGGGAAGCTAGATACATAGGCTATATATAGAGAAGTTTGGGACAGATCGGGACAGCGCCATGTAGTTAGCAGGGGCGTATGTCAGGCGTTTTCTGGTGAACGACCCATACAGACTTTGGGAGCAAGTCGCCGAGGTTGGCTCGCGATCTTTGGCTCCAAGAGGTGTGAGTTGTTTGCCAGAGACAAAATGTAGGAAGTAGTTCTATAGGATCAGGGTAAGAAAATGTTTCTATTAGTTATTTATCTAGCCTTAGATGTTAGGTGATTATGAAGTAATAGAATGGCGCTTAAGCTATATAAGCTAGTTGTTAGCGATATTTCGATTATGTCTTTATTTAGAGTGACAGTCTGTGGTGAGTCCTTGGTGAGTCCTTAGTGACAGTCTTGGGGATGGCAGTCTTTGGTGATGACAAGTCTTTGTGACAGAGTGACAGGCAGTCTTAGTTGTGAGTTGCAGCCATAGTCAGAGACAGAGACGGTACCTATACATGTGGTGTAACATTTGCCTACTACGCAAGTAAATATCACTCTAGTGTTGAGCGGACTGTGACGTTGGGCTACAGGTTCCGTGCAGAGACTAGAGAGAGAGAGACAAACGAGAGAGAGAGAGAGAGTTCGTCGTGACCTACAGCCAAGTATCTATGTCTATGTGATTAGTAAATGTTAATTTTAGAATCACATGAGTTAAACTTTATAGTAGAATTTTAATGATAACTTATTTTGTTTATGTATTAGATGGTCTTATTATATGAAACTTTAATTAAATACATTTTTAGAATGCAAATTTGTGTTCAGAGATCATAATTTATAACATTATTGAATATTGTGGTCTTTACTGTTATCGTAATCTTTAAGGTGTGTTTTATCAGTTAAATTACATCAGCGAGAATCATCCTAGACGAACGGCTATCAAGACCTAATAAGATAATGAGGGAGAGGGGTTTTTGACATATATTATATATATAATTTAATTCAAATATGTGATGTTTAACTGTCACTAGTCTAAATTAGTATACTATAAGTATAACTAGATCTATAATTTGTATTAATTAGTATTATTGTTATTAATAGATTTAGAATCTAAATCTAAGTAATAGTAGCTTTTTTTAATGGTCCCTTTGCTCTACCTCTACAGATTAGATCTAGAATCTTTATATTAAATCATTTATGTAAATTAGAAATAGTAATGGCCCCAAGACTGTTCCTTGAGGTACGCCTGAGTTTACTGTTATTGGCATTATTGGTGTTTAGAGCCATTTAGTATTACAGTTTGTTCTCTCCCTATCAGAAAATCTTACTTCCTAAAGTAGGCTAAAGCCATGTAATGTTGGTATGGAGTAAGCCCAGTAAGGACATTTAAAATTTAAATGTTTGTCTAAGACTCTAAGTCTTAGAAGTGGTTTATGATGTTGCTACATATCATCATCATGTGCTCTAGTAAAGCCTCTAGTCTAGGATTTTACATGTGATACTGGAAATAATAGCGTCTTATAGATATCTAGCTCAATGTGTGTACAACTTTTAACAAAAATTAAACGTCTAAGACTAAGAGTGACTAAGACTAAGTTAAATAAAGTTAGTAAGTAAAGTGTTACAATACAAGTTGCAAGTTCTTGTTTCCCATAAAAAAAATAATCATAATGCACAATTTTATTCTATGTGTCAAACTATTAAGAATCGATAAAAATTGTAATCTAGTTCTATGTAAATCACTAAATCAGTCATTTACTAAAATTTCATTTTTCTGACCTTCCGAATAAGCGATTTAAAATTTTAAGTTAAGAACTTAAGCCACTTAGACTTAAGCCAGTTATGAGTTAAGGCTAAGCCAGCCAAAAATTTCATACATGCTATGAAAATGTTTAGAAAAAATGTAAACAAAAAAATGACCAAATCTCGTACTGAGACTTTGAAGAATTAAATGCAGATTACAAATATGTAATTTGTTTTGCTCGGAGATAAATAGTTTTTTAAATATATATTTTAAAGTTTTATTTCTTTTGACCATATATTGTCATTAGAAATACGCCATTTTGGTTTTTAAGGCTTATTACTAGATTATCCCCCTTGAATTACTTGACAACTTTTTCTGTTGCTGTTTTGTCTTCCTTTCTAGCAGCTATTAGATCTAATATTATTACTTTGAAAAATAACTAAAAATCTAAATTAAAATCATGCAGTTAAATTAATAAAACCAGACAAAACAAAATAATAGAAAAATAACTAACTCTAAGCTCAACAAAATATCTTTTATGGCAAAATAAAAGTAATTAAAAATAGATCTAGATCTAGATACTATGTCTCTAGGTACATGAAAAAAAGTGGACATAAAAATTGTTATTTAATGATAACATCAATGACATGAAAAAAAATGTAGTATTTTTTAAAAAAAATGGGTTTATTTGTATGTATTTTTTATGTAATAAAATTCAAAGGCAAGAAAAAATAATTTAAATTAATAAATGTTGAAATGTCATAAGTTGACAGCAAAAAAAGTTACTGAAAGAGTAATATAGGTAAGGGAGATAAATATGCTTTAAAGACCAACTGAAGAGGTTTTGGGGTCAGACGCGGAAACCGGTGTAATACTTTTTTTTAGTTTCATAATGCTTAAAAAAAACATACGTACGAAATATTAGACATATATTCTTTGTAATTATTTTGATATAAGCAATTTAGTGTGCGTTTTAGGGCCTATCGAATTTCACAATCTCGAAGCCATTCGAGATCAGATTCTCCCAGACAACCAAGGTCGATGACGTAGTCTTAGGGAAATTAGGTCAAATTATTACAGTTTATGGCTTACAGCGTGTTTCCCAATTCCCTTTTACAGGAAGGCCAGTTTCGAAAACAAAGGCGACTAAAACACACCAATGTATAAAAAGTGGATGTTAGAGTTGGGGAAATGAGGTCAAATCACGCAATTTATGGCTTTACATGTTAGATCTACCGTTTGTCGGCTTTTCTTGATCTAGTCAAGCGAACAGCGTTTCAGCCCACGCAGTATGCGCGCCTCAGTTAACGTTTCGTTTTAGTCAAGTTAGGCAATTTATGGCTTAGAGTCTAGATCTACATGTTACTATTGTTACTGCTTCAGGCTTATTCTAAATCTATATCTACTGCTTTTGACCAAGAACTAGATCTTCTTTTCTCAGATCTTTAATGATGTAGATCTATAAACTAGACCTAAATTTAAATCTAAATTTGATTACTCAAAGTCTATATCTACTAATAGTAGTAGGGCCCCTATTAGCAAATAATAAGAAATTAGACCTATCTATTATAGAATCTAGGCTGATCCGATCGAGGTGCTGGGCCTAGATCTAGATAAAGTTTAACATTATTTACCTATATAGTCGTCCCTCAATAGGCCCGATATGGGTGAAAAAAATATATTGACTACAATGTTGAACTCATTCAATGTAGTTATTGTAGTGCACGATTATATTTAGTTTTATTTTAGAGTCACAACCCCGTACAACACTAGTCACTAGCAAATTGAGTAGCAAATAGCTTTAACCTTAACCTAGACTTAAAAGTAGTCTAGCTGATTTAGATCTACTAGATCTAAATGTCAAAAAAAACTAAGCAAAAATCAGTATCAGACCTATAGATCTACCTGCTACCAATTCTATAATGTTATTACTATATTTTACTTTACGAAATATGGATTTCGTTACACTCTTTCAGAAATATATTGGTATATTCGGGCCTATATAGTTAAATAGTTCTATAAATCTATAGGCCTATGTCAAAATTGAAGAATTTTTGTTCACATGCAGTCTATATTTTGATTGGAAAAGAATCATTCGAATCAAGTTAATCTGTAACTGTAACAAGGTTTTAAATTGTGTTTAGACTATCACTATAAATAAAAGAGATTATCCTACTGGAAAAGGAGTTGTTGTTTTTTTCTTTTCTATGGGAAGTAAAAAATAAATTATAGTTTCAATATAATATTAAGTAATTCATAGGCTAATGTTAATGTAGTTATGGAACTCATTTTATTAAATTTTAGTAACCCAATTATTGCCAGTTAATAGCCATTAGTCAATGAATATATTTATATTTTTAAAAAACATTTTATTAAAAAATGCAGAGATATTCATAATTTAAAGTGTTTAATAATTAAGGCTGGCCTCGAAAGATTAATGAGGAATGCAGTATTTTCTGTGGCTACGCAGCCCAACTGCAAACTACATATTTTGCCACGTCCAGTGAAGACATAACCAATTTCCGCTGGTGGTCAATTTAAATGTTCTTTTGAATGTCTACGTCTGTCCTCGGCAGTGGATTTTCTTTTGGCTTCTAATATGTATTCGACGATGCAATTTCTCATAAATAGCATCGTTCGAAGAATGAGATCCAACTCTTTTTTTTTTTTAATTTAACCCCTTTACAGATCAATTTAAGTCATCATTGCAATGGACATTCAAATCTACAATAACATAGAAATGATCAAAATTTGAATAAGTTTCGAAATCCAGAAATTTGTGTGGTTCGCGCTCCGAACTGTCTTCTCTGTCGTCTCAGGTTCAAACATTGACTGCTGCCATTAACTAACATTCTGCTAGAGTTTTGTGCTATGATATAGTAATATTCAATCATTCAATCCTGATTCAAAGCAAGTGAAAAGGACTAAAATAACAAACAAATAATGTTGTGTGTATAATAAAGAACTCTATTAAAAAGTGATTTTGTATTTACATTTTTTTAGTATAAATTATTATTAAAAAAAATTGTAGAATGTTTCTGTAATTTGTTTCACAATAGAAACAGGGAATATTAACTCTTCTTGTTCTTCCCAAATGATGAAAGATCCATCTAGTAAACTTGTCTGTATGCCACATGTCATATATGTTTTCTGTAAAATAGATTTTTAAAAATTTATTATTAACATTTATACTTAATTATGTATACATATATATAGAACTAGTGGTTATATATATTATATATGTTATACTGATTATCTAATGCAACATTAACATCTATGGCTGCCTTGTAGTGCGGTTTGCGCGCTGGACTGTCATTTGGATTTATCGATGGTCCCGGGTTCTAACCCTGCACGCTCCCATGCCCCAGCGCCCTGCGGGAGGTTTGGACTAGGAAGTAACTATCTTCCGAAGGAACATGAAACATGTAAAACATTTTACAAAACTTTTTTTTTTTACAAACATATTACTCTTATTGTTTGTAATAATAATTAATTACTCTACTCTACACTTGGTCTAGGCAATCTAATATACCGGTATTTAAGACTTAAAGACATGTGAATAGTATAGATCTGTATTTAACATTACCAATATAAATGATGACTTATTATTTTTTAGATCTAAAGACACTAAAGTCAAGCCTAATAAGTATAGTAAGGGCTAGTAAAGGGCTATATTAGATCTATTATAAATATATTCCATGTCTATATATAGATTTAGCTTCTAATCTAAAGGCTTTAGCTTTAGTCCTTGGCCTTGACTAATAGATATTTAGATATTATAATAATTAGTGTTACTAATATAATGCTATACTAGTGTTACACAGTGAGTGTAAGTGCTGTAAGTGTAAGATCTACTATAGATTTATAATTTAGATCTAGTCACCTAGTGACTATGTAAGTCAAGTAAGTGTAAGATCTACTATAAATCTAGTGCCTATATCTATAGAATACTATACTAGTATATAATAATATAAGTCTATGTCTATTATTATAATTATACCAAAACTAAGTAAATCATAGTAAATGGCTGGATCTAAATAATCTAATCTAAAATAATCTATTTCTAATTCTATTCTATATAGTTTCTAGCTACTCTTACTCTTAGTCTTAGCTAGGCCTTCTAAAACTTACTAGTCACTCTATCACTAGATAACTTTATAATACATGATTTGTAGTAATACTTAATTACTAATAGCTTATACACTAGTAGATTTAAATTTAAGTAGATCTAAAATTAAAATCTAATCTAGAGTACCCTATTGTCACTATTGAGTATTGTATTGTAAATTGTAACCTATCCGGGGCTATCCTATTCTAGACTGACTAGACTTAGACTAGTTTAATCTATCTATAATTATATTAATTAAATAATCTGCCCTATAATAAAATATACTTTAGTTTGACAAAGTTATCTTCAGGGCATTTTGGTGCATCCCATCATAAGTATAATTTAAAATTGTTTGATAAGTAGATCTAGATCTATATCATCTGAATCGCTATCAATAACGTAGCATATCCAGCCTTGTCTATTTTTATTTATTTACATTTCCTCAGTCCAGTACAACACGTCACTTCCGGTTTCGGCCATTAAAGCTGATTTTCAAATCTCGTTATTTTTTACACTTTCAAATTACTTTTTCTAATATAAATACGCTTTTCTAAAATCTCAAATTTTTAGGAACTAACTTTGATGATATGAACTATCTAAATCAATCGTTATCTCAATTTCGAAAAAAACCTCTTCAGTTGGTCTTTAAAAACAACATGGTGGTGGTAAAGGTATCTGCTTATGTAAACTATTACCTCAACTTTTAATAAGGAAAAATGGAGCGGCCGCAAGGTATTCGCACGGGTTTTTTCATAGGTGGCTAATCATTTCTGATCTTGAATTAACGCGGGTTGTCTGTAATATTTGTTTCGAATGACGGTTACAGAAGCAGATTAGTCAAAACATATTTTATTAGCTGTTTGGAACAAGCCATCGACCGACCAATACCAAAGCGGGGGGGGGGGGGGGGTGCGAAATAGTAAGTTTTATTTTCATTTAGTTATTAATCCGTGTCTGAATATTACCAATGTTTACAAAAAAAAAAATTAAAATACTTTAAGTAAGAGACGTCGTTTCATCTTCTAATAAAATCTTGCCAAATGTAGACCGCTTTCACGAGAGGTGTATAGGTTAAATTAAAACGTTTTGGTGAAAACATTTTAAAACGTCTCCGGTACTGTGATATTCTTCTGGATTTTGTTATTATGATTGGTCCAATTTCTTCCAACGCTTCATTATATTGACGATTTTTGTGTGAAAAGAAGGGCCGCGACAGAGACTTAGTACGATGATGATCGTAAAAAAGATCTCGCCCATTACAGGCAGTCACACGGGAGTCTTGTTTTGCTACCCTTTAGCCTAATCGTTTCCTCCTACGATCGTTTCCACCAGGGCGCCATTGTGAGGCAGGGTAGCATGCCTGGGATAATATACGTTAAATTACAAGAAAAGTTTTTTTTTTTTTTTTTTTTCAAAAAGGTGCCTGTACGCCGTACCGGTACGAACCATTACAAAAAAGCCCTGCCTAGAGTGTCCCTCAAATAATACCATATACCAGGGATGCCTCTGTATTATTACACTTTTTTGTTTAGGATGAATAGTGCGTTCTAAAAGAAAACTCATAAATATTAGCCTTTCTTATATTCTTTCTTCTTAAAACGAGAAAAAAAAACACGTTTAAAACACCAAAAGAAAGATCTTCTGAGGCTGAAAACACCAGCTAGAATACGCTCAGCACCCGGGCCTCGCCCCGAAACCAGACCCCTTACAGACTTGATCGGAACCCAAACGAATGTTCATTTCTATCTCTAGATGAAACTTTTCACAACGCTTAAAAATGATGTAGGCGACACTATTACATAAACACTGCCTTAATGTGTGTTTTATTTCAAGTAGCCTACGTAAGTGCCTTGTACTTAGGATTATTTATTAAATAGTATTTTAGAAAAAAAAAAAACTCAACGTTGAGTTGCTTCTTTGTTCTCGTGGTGCGTTGGGTAAGTTTTTAGGCACATCCGAATCCGCATATGTTAGATGATTGTGGAGACAATGCACGTCTCTCAAAAATACAATCTTGTTAATCATGAAAGTGTACGTGGCTTTTGTGTTTCGAGTCTCTTTAATTTTGTATTTAATGATCCTTGTCGGTTGTTTTAGGAATACATTAATAAAGAATAGGCCTACATTGCAGTTACAAAATGTGGGTCATATTAATTAGGAAATAACACGAAGTTTTTAAAAAAAGCTATTAAACAGAAAACAACAATAGATGCAACACATTAACGAATTCATGATTTTGAAAAGCAGCCTTAGCGATCTTTAATAGAAATAACTATCTGAAGAAGGACTTTGTAAGGTCGCAATACAAGAAAAAAAGGTTAAGTAAAAGTTGGAATGATGGACAAAAATGGATTTAAATCAAAGGGCGCTTTTTTTGGTACATGGTCGAATTCAGTCGTCGTTTTCTAGGAAAAAAGGTGGGGGTGGAGGCGGCATTAAAAAATTTTACACGGAGGCGGCCACAACCCTCGCGGTGGCCCTGAATAGATGCATGGGGGCAAACTATAATTTTTTGTCGTTTAAAATTGAAATGAAACTGACCAATGACGACCATGCCTGTAAAATCTGTAGAGTAGCCTAATAGAGAAATAATGACATCGATAATTCGGTCAAGTTTTGAAAGTCTCTGCATTATCTCTTTACTGTATTCGGAGATATCAAATTATCTTAGCCTATAACGTTCCAAGGTCCAGCTACTTGAGAAGCCTCATTTGTACACTCTCCAAAGCCATTTGTCAAATGACTTACTTGATATATAGATCTTCTTCAGCTGATGCATAGCCTTATGCAGATCTTGCAGCTCATTTTTGTCACAACGTTTTACGTTAATTGCGCTTACAATTTTGTACTCTGCAGTACGCAGAACAAGAGTATCGAATGGCTCTATGTTTCCCATAAGTGCTGCAGATTCCAGGAGCTCTTTTTCTTTTGGGGAGTATAGTATTTTTAGTACATCAAATGTCTTAATCTGTTGCGTATGTGCTTTTGTTGAAGCTATGTCTGATCGCTATGGCACCGTCCACACCATTAGGGCATTGGCCTTGCATTTTACTTAATAACAATGGTAATTTTCTAATTACTTGGGCTATATGTTCAACTGTTTAAGCATTACTGCATGCTTCTAGTTCTCACAAATATATAATCCTTTCAATGGTTTTATTAACGTAGGCTACAAAGGAGGAATTTAATACGCGTCCCCACCAACTATGTGATTAGGACAAACCATGTCTTAAATAACCTGATGAAAGCAGTTCCTAACAGTAAAGCAGTCCAAGCCGCTGGTAGGCCTACACAGACTTGGACTGAAAACACGGGCTATGTTTTGAAAGTGAAATTAAGTTCGGTATAACACTTTGCAAATTAGAAATCAACTTTTACAAAACTGCATTTTTCCTTTCTTTGTTGTAATTCCTAGGGATTATATGGGCCCAAGTTGTTCATTGATCAAGGGCCTACGTGCAATGACTCCCTTTGCGCCTTATTGCTACGCTACAGACAATGGGCCCATAATGGTCATGGAGTCGTGGGCCCAGGTTTATTGAACCCCTTTGCGCCATGGATGCTACGCCACTGCCCGGGTGCATACCCTGCTCGCTTCCATCCCCCGTCGTCCAGCTGGTAGTTTAGATAAGGAAGGAAATTATCTTTAACTCTGAAGAAACATCCGAATTTCCGAAACATGTTAAACAGGGATCCGACTCCGACGGGGGCCGCTTCTGAGTTTGTTGTAATCTTGTTAGCCAGACTAATTCTCCCCCACCCACCCCATTCATGTCATACTATAAATAGTAGTGTTAAGTTGTATAAAGATGCAGGGAAACAAATAGCGGAACGATCAAGTAATAATTTAATTGTCACCTCGAATGCATGATCAGAGCTAGCCACTACTACAATAAACCTGGTGGAAAGCAGTTTCTTATATTAAAGTAATGCAAATCGCTGGTACACCTACTCTTAGTTGAACACACGGATCAATGTTTTCAAACGAAATTTTGGTATAAATGTGGGCTTGCGGCCCTAGAGCTATTTTATATATATATGTATTTTTATTTTTTTATAGGCCAGAGCTGTTTTATAAATTAACTTTTATATAGGTTAGGGTTAGGTCTATAAAAGCTGATGTTTTCAATGCTTTTAGGACAGTGTCCATTTGTCTGTACGTCAGATCTCTCTGTCTTTGTGGCTAGAGATCTTAGTGATCTAAAGAATTATTTTATTATTTCAATATTCTGTACCAGGACGGCCTGTAAGTCTATAACTATTTTATTTTGTATTTATAGTTTTAGATCTATGTGTAAATATATTTTATATTTCTTTTACTAGTTCTATGTTTTAATTTAGTTTTTATTTTTTTGTGGAATATTTATATTATATAGTTGACAACACATGGGTATTTAAAGATGGCGGCGCCCAGGCCTGAATGTCTTTATAGAATCTATGATTCTATTTTATTTTTGTATTTATAGTTATAGTTTATTGTAATTTGTTACAGGCAATTATTACCCTGCTGTAACCCCTGCTATTGCCCCGGCTATTACCACGCTGTCGCTTTGCTGTATAATCGCTGTTTAGTTTTAGTATTGCTATTATTGACTTGATTTAGAATTTAGATCTAGTGCTAATTTGTTACTGTTTAGATTTAGACTTAGACCTGACTATAAATAACTATTCACTGAGAACAGCAGA
>JADKLZ010000728.1:28172808-28183913 GCA_021533235.1 Biomphalaria straminea
ACCTCACATTGCCCAGTTTTTGTTTCACGCCAGAGATCATCTCATTGCACCGCGATGCCAGACTTGGTTGATTTGGGGATAAATATATATGATTTTAATATAATTGGGTAGGCATTCAACTTTGTTGCAACTCGTAAGACTTCGATTTTTTTTTTCACGGTTTCTT
This sequence comes from Biomphalaria straminea, assembly GCA_021533235.1. NCBI lineage: Eukaryota > Metazoa > Mollusca > Gastropoda > Planorbidae > Biomphalaria > Biomphalaria straminea. Next base: position 28,172,975 of record JADKLZ010000728.1, read on the forward strand.
AATGTACATATTAATATTAATCTTCGGAATCGAAGGCATTGCCATTGTTATTAATGTTCCTATTGCAGCCTCTTATTGTAATTGTATACAAGATACCGCATACATTTAAAAAAAAATCCAACTTTATATTCTTAAAAAACAAATTTGCCAGTATGTGGATAGAAGTACATGACCATCGCGTCATTAACACACACAGTTTTCCACTCGCCATCCAGCTTTGGAAATTTCTTGACATTAACTTCAACCGACTTTTTTCCAACCATGAAGAGCGTGTGGGCTTTAAGTAGGTCATACTAGGTGTGACGATTGTCTTCTTTTCCTTCTGTGTTAGATGTCACAATCTTGTAGGAGAGAAGTAATCGTTGCCGGGGATTGTATTTTGAATAATTATTGACGATGACGATCTAGGATTCAACAGAGTAAAGCTTTGACTATCAAATACAGGAACCTTTATTTAAATCCAACATAAGTACAGCTATGTACAAATAAATATTATTAGAGCTTGCAAATGAACAAAGGCATACTTTTTCTTAAATATTAGATCTACAAAATTATGCGACTGATTTCAACAGATTCTGACTTCGACTGACTTGGCGCACTCTTTTTGCCCGCTCTTTCAAAATGTCTTTTTATTCAAACCAACCAATCAGATTTCATCCTAGAAGTCTCCCGACAAACTATAAATAGATGTCGGGTTAATCCCGTACTGTTAAAAACCCAGATTTATATTTGTAAACGTGTTCTTACTAAATATGACATACTTAGATAAACCTAGAACTGTACATGTGACACTAGGAATAGACATACTGGAATTTCTTAGGCCCTACATGACAAATATGGCTAAATATATTTCTACTATAGATATACATGTTTTCTAGTTACATGAAGGTATTTCCAGTCTATATTTATTTATGTCTATGATTTCTACTTAATGAGACATGGTCATAGACATATATAAATATAGACTGGCCAATAAGAGAGTTTTATAAAAACTAAAATGTATTTTATGTCTATAAATTTTGTTTAACCTCTAAGACTGAAGATCATGCAATTTTTAAAATTTTCATAATTCGGAAATCCGAATTCAATAGATATACGTTTTCAAGTAACATGAAGTAACTTCCTTTTTCCAGTCTATATTTATTTATGTCTATGTCTATACGTTCAACAAATGTACAGATGGGTGCGTTCTACTTCTTCATCTTGACAGCTTTTAACCGGAAGGGTTGTAAGTTCTTTAGCAGCAAATCGTGCGCTTTAACTCTTTCTCTCCGAACTGACGATACCAACGTTGATTCCACCAGAATATGGTAAATCATTACGGAGAGAAAGAGTTAAGATCAATTGAAAATCAACAAGTTCCGTTCATAATAAAAGAATGAACCATAAAACATTGAGTTTGCAAGCATGAGCGACTGAGTCGTGATTGGATGAATGCGAGTATCTTTGCCCAGTGATAGATGGACTGTGCACTCGCTTGTCTGCACACAGCAATCTATTATTTGCTTCTTGTTCTGGAACATGTTTTTAGTTTACCGACTCGTGTGATTGCGCGTTAACAAAATTGCATGATGGGAAAGGATTCAACACTATGGTTTTACATGGGCATGAAATTATATGTGACCTAGATAGGTCAACAGTTATGAATGAACATGTACACGTGTGCATTACGTCATACTTTTTACGCGTTTTATTTTTACTATATCAACCTTGCTGTCATTGTCACGCTCATAGAACCAGTAGTGCTCAACCTTTTTCTGCATTAGATATGCAGGTATTTCCGACACATGTCGCATCACCGCCAAAATTGTGGTATCCAATGGTACCCATTGTTTGCGGCACAATGGGAGGGGCCATATAGCGCAGCCTTACGGGCCGGATTTGGCCCGCGTGCCTCTGATTGGAGATCACTGGTCTACAGATTCTACACTACATTATCAATTAAAAGTAGGCCTAATATTCACATGCATACTATGCTTGTTTAAATGGAATGTAGTTTAACTCACCAGAGCCAGTCGTCACCTCTAGCATCTAAGAGCTACTCACCTATTTAGTGTTTGTATATTAATCCCCGTTCTGCTTTATGCTTGCCGCTGCCAATATCAATAAATAGCACTGGGGGGACGAAGGAGTTAATCCATTGGAATGAAAATGACTTGGAGATACACAGAAATTAGATCTACATCAACACACAAATGACGGGAGTGTGCCGTGGCGCCGTCAGCAGCCACTGTGGGGAGGGAGGGGGGGATTACATACACACACACGCGCGCGCGAGATGAAACACAGTGTCAGAGATCACGCTCATTGTTTCTATGTGGATACGTCTCACTAATCTAATGTCGAAATTAATGTTCCAACTGAGCCGTCTCTCCCCCCCTCTCACTTTTCTGTCTCCTCTTCTCCTCTCTTTGTCTCTCTCTCCCACCCTACTCTCTCTGCCTCTCTCCTCTCTCTCTCCCACTCTTCTCCCTGCCTCTCGTGTGGTCCTGTAATGTGTATTTTCGTCTGTCTTCCCATTTCATTGCAGTCGAAACAAATTATAGAAAGTGTAAAAATAAAAGAGAAAAAAAAAGGGGGTGGGCTTGGGAGAGGAGGAACATAGAGAAAAAAAGGGAGGAGGAGGATATTGTTAGTGACTAAAAATAAAGAGGCAAAGAGGGAGGGAGAGAAGTATGACTGGTGTAGAGAAGACTGTCATGTATTGAGATCAATAGCTTCTGATATTTTGATTAGCTCAGAACTACATCTCAACGTTGTTCTATAAATGGTGGTAGAACTGGAAACTGTATCCATGATACTTTGAAATTGCTAACTAAATGACCGACCACGTGATTGTGACATCGCCCTCCCCAGAGTGTTTTAGCAATATAAGCTCTCTTATCTACTTGTTTAGCCCCTCTTCCTTATCCTCTCTTTCATTCTTTATCCTCTCCCTCTTCCTATCCCTTATTAAAAAACAACACTGCAGTCTTGTAACACGATGATACTGACAGTGGAATTCGAGTGTTGTATTTTGTAGGAACATCCTTGTGGGTCTTTGCACTGGGGAACTCGTCAATGTACCGAGGAACCTGTCACTGAGGAACTCGTTATTTCACTAAGGAACTCGTCATGACACTAAGGAACTCATTGTGCAGAGACACTCGTCCTCGTGTTGAGGAACTCGTTAGTGTGTTCAGAAACTATCTTTGTACTTAGGTCGTTAGTGTGTTCAGAAACTATCTTTGTACTTAGGTCGTTAGTGTGTTCAGAAACTATCTTTGTACTTAGGGTAATACACATGGCCGTGACTAATAGGGTTTCAAATTGAGATCTCACATACGTTTTGGGTCTTCTTTTCTCTCTCTCTCTCTCTCTCTCTCTCTTTCTCTCCTCTTTCTGTGTTTCTCTCTCTCTATTTCTCTCTCTCTCCCCTATTTATTATCTTTGACCCATTAAGAACAAGGAAATTATAAATACAAATGAAATAGTTTGACATTAAAGAAATCAATCCTTAACCCAAAATGTTTTATGTTTGATATACTTAAGTTAGAGGCTCATTCACACCATCCGCCGTTTTTTTTTTCCTTTCAATTTATCAATGAAAGAGCAGACGTAGGTATGGGCCTACGGGGTGCATGCCGGGACTACGTTTTTAAAAACTTGGCACTTCCGAATAAGCATTCGTTACTTGAAATAGATTCTGACCCGACCCAAGGGAGAGTAACTAACGCTAGTTATTCGTTTACTTTTGAAGGACCTGGTAAAGTCATTGGCAAAAAGCAAACCCCCCTTGGACAGCTGTTTGATACAAATATCCTTACAAAATCTAAAAAGATTCTAGAAATAAAAAATCACCCTTTGGGACAGGATTTTGTGATTTTACCATCACAAAAGAGATATAAGACACCGATAGCAAAGACAAACAGACACAAAAACTCTTTTGTTCCTCTGGCAATCAAATCACTAAACAGTAACAATCTGATGTAAACTTTTGACATGTAAATTGTGTGTGAGTCTGGTGTGAATGAACATTCTGTTTCTCTTTATAGTTATAATGTTTTGTTTGGTATAATGCACAAATTGTAAGACAAATTTCCTTATGGACAATAAAGATTATTATTATTATTATTATTATTATTATTTAGTGTACAGTGATCTAGTCTCTAAAGTTCATGTAAAAAGCAACCCTTGGTCTAGATTACAACAATGGAAGGGTATCGGGGAAGAAGGTTTCCAAGATGTCTTTAGGCACACAGCAAATAGAATTCAAGTTGAGATTCGAACGTGAGCCCCCCCCCCCCCCTGCCTTGAGAGACAGCCAAGTGGTTTATGTCACTCAGCCAGTAGACATTCATTTGTTAAGTCGTAGATTCACATTGAGTTCTTCATTCATCTTATGGGCAACAAAAGGATGGGAGAAGGAGTGCAAAGGAAGTGAACATTAGATTTAAGGCTGTGAATAGAGTTGGTAACGCCACTAAGGGTCGGTAACTCATGAAATTATATTTTAAAGCTGACTAATTGTCTCCCTTGAAAGACCTCTGGGTGTTAATGCATGACAACTGAAGCGTGAATCGGACCAGAAGACAAGATGTGTGTGGGTGCAAAGAGAACGCTGGCTAGTCCAAGCAGACGACAATATCGGCTTTTTTAGGATTTCTGCTTGATGACTTTGGTTCTGGCAAGATTTGCCACTGGAGTCTGTCTTTCCCAGAACCTGTTAAGTATGCCACCCAGGTCATTAGTAGACTGGCACGCGTGGTGGGAGTTAGTGAGATGGTAGACTCTCTTTGTGTGTGTGTGTGGTTTTTTGAGATTAAATTGTCAATCAAAGAAACTGCTATTTAAAAAAACAATGAGTCTGTGTCTTGAGAAACTAAAGTTGATCATCCCTCTCTATTTTCCTTGTTTAGAGAAGCCGCGGATATCACTGGCACAAGGCCACTGACAGTCTGTGTTGGATTCTTATAAAATGTGGGATAAAAAGCTTCCCAATGAAATAATAGTGTGTGTGTGTGTTGTTTTCCTAAGCATATGAATAGTCTCGCCCCGTCCCAATATTTGACATTTATAGTAATTGATTTTTCTGAATCGAGGTAGGCTACAAAGTCGATGCTTTGAACATTCATCTTTCCCCGATTTGCTTTACTACGAGATTCCTCGTGACCTCGACTCCCATCACTTGTTGGGGGACATTCCTATTGGTTGTTGTCATTGCCGATAATGATTTCTAGTAAACTCTCCAGTTACAAATTTTACAACAAGCCTTAGTCTTATTTGTTTTTTATATATAATGGTACTATGTTCTCTTAGATCAAAGTCAAATGTATTCTTCCATCAGCACTCGTGGACAAACGACTAAAGAATACACAGATAAGAAGTAGTGAAATGGATTGGAACATGTGGTTTCACCAAGAACGCTGCTAAATAATTTCCTGAATCAACTGCTGCCATTTTTGAAGCTCATATTTTTTTTCTTCCCCTCATTATTCAGAAATAGTTTGTCTCTATAGCTGTCTTTGATCTGCCTTTCTAGTTTCTTGTTGGATCAGTATGTCAACTTAGGCTGACATCATCTGCTTAGTCTCAACATGACCTACTAAGTTCCACTATGATCATGACATAAATTGTTTCAATATGACCTACTTTGTTTCAGTTTGACCTACTTCTAAAATGACCTACTTAGTTCCAAAAATGACTTACTTACATGTGATTCAGTCACATAAACATAAGTATTAAATTATTTATAGATCTGGAGGAACGGCCATGGGTTCCAATTCTGGTGAAGACTGGGATTTTTAATGTCAGGATCTTTGAGCATGTCTGAGTCCAGCCAGATCTAATGGGTACCTGACATTAGTTGGGGAAAGGTAAAGGTGGTTGGTCATTGTGCTGGCCTCATTAACCATAGGCCACAGAAACAGATGACCTTTACATCATCTACCGCACAGATCACAAGGTCTGAAAGGGGAAGTTTTCCTTTTACTTACTTGATAGCTCTATGGCATAAAACATAATCTTTGTTTGTCTACCGGCACAATACCACTCTCTCCCACTTTCCTTTCTCATCTTTGTTAAACAATTATGGATGCTTATTAATATTAACACAATTTTTTTTTCTTTTTGTTTCAGGTGGCATGTTCAAGATATAATGGCCCAAATCCTGCAACTGTCAAAGCCAAGATTATAAATCTCATTCAAGGTATTACAGAAATAAACCGTTATAGCATCTGATCAACCCGAGTGTTTGTCCTGCACTCATTTCTATGTCTTAGCATGAACTCCCCAGAATTTTTGTATAGACCATTTCCAAGTCCAAGTACATACTTATATATACAAATACAATTTTGTTTTACAAGTTTCTTCAGAAATTAAGAATGCTACATCTTAGCCCAAACCATCAGAAGGATAGAAGTGGTCTGGGTTAGTCCCAAGTGAATACCACAAGACTAGCTTCCTCCCCTTCTGCCTTCCCTTGACTCAACTAATAATTTAAATTGTGTGTGTGTGCTTGTTTTGGAGCTCCTCTAAAATCTGAATTCCTATTCAAATTAAAAGTTGTCATTATCATCAGCTGTCAGAAGGAGTCATATCATTCCTAATGCAGAGATGCATAACCTGTGAACTGAGACCATATTTGGCCCCCGACAAGGCTATATTCAGCAGAGGCTCGGTTCCATTGGACTCAAAACTTTTTGGTGCTACAGTCTAGGACATGTCAAAACTCAATATTCTGTTATACACTCATATCTCTGTCTTTGCATGAACTCCCAGAGTTTTTTAATGGAATGTATAAAAATGCATTCGTCTATATATTCTACAAGGTGAAATAGCCAGGTAAACACTGCAGGGAAAGTGACATGTAAGGACCCAGTAACCATACCATGGACAGACTGTAGAAACTCTTGGGAAAAACAAACAACTGCAGCAAATTTCAAGAAAGATGAAATCTTAAGACCATGAAATTATAAAATTGTACAAAAGGAATGTTATTTTTTGCATGGATGTTGTGATCAACAATTAAATTGGTGACATTCAGGGGAGACAATCACTGTTTTTTTTTTTTTAAAGGAGACAACTTGGGTTATTCCCACCTGAACTTCATTGAATATCATTTAAAAGTAATAAATAGCTCCATTACTACATCCTGTTCTAAGATTTCTTCATTCAGTATAGTAAATGAGACTTAATTCTTTTTAGATCTGGATATGTAAGCAACAAACTATGCTCTGTATACTAGGCCCTGTGTTACCACTGTGTACCAGACTCTGTTATACTGCACTAAACACTGTGTTTGAATTTGTGCTACACCCGCTGTTAGATTGTGTACTAGACAGTGTTTAACTCTGTACTTGACAATTTGTTGGACTATGTACTAGACAACTTGTCAGTCCCTTTGCAGGTTTGCTAGACCCTCATTTATACTTAGATTATACTTTTTTAATAATAGACTATACTCTATACTAACTCCTGTGCTAAATATGGTTCTCCTTGATTGATCTGAGATCAACAATGTGTGCATTCAAGTCCAGTCTCATTTCAGAGATGCCAGCTTAGAACTATCTTTGTTTTCTGCCTAGAGTTGAGTTGGCTAATCAGCATGTCCCACATAATATTAATATTTCAAACTTCACTATTGTCTCTTTCAGAGGGTGTGTGCTACGTACCACTAATTAAGAGTGACACGATCGGCCCCTGTGTTAAAGTGGGGGACCCCTACTCACCAACCTCACCTTACAAATTGGTGTCAGAGATTGAAGATGTCTTCCGACCAGCCACCGATGCTGAGGCTAGCTTAAAAGACATTCGGAACATGAAAGTCTGGGCCTTTGCTGGTCCAATGTCCCCTCAGGAGGTCAGTGGCAAATGAAAACCCTTTTTCTAGCTATTAAACTTTTCCTTCATTAAGTGCCTTACTTAAATGCGTAAAGAGTTAAACCTAGATTAAATTTGTTTCATTGGATTTCTAGGGCAGGGAGTTTAAACGTGCCTGGAAATCTCCGAGGACCAAGCGAGCTAACCTGAAAGAAAGTTTGAAAGTTACTGATGGAGACAGAGGCTTTGAACATTTTGGGAGGTTTGTATTTATGTCTATGTATAGCTCCAGTCAAAATTTGATCTAGTTGTAGGTATTGCATATTTTGTAATTGAGAGTTGAGAATTTTCAAAGTCTTACAATTGGTTTAACATTTACACATCTAATTATTGTTATAGCTTGTATATCATGTGTTTTACATGCCACTGTAGCATGTTCAATCCACTATGATCGAATCACTTTTGTGGATATTTGAAGGGTAGGGGGCGGATATCAGGGAGAAATGTTTCTGTGCTCCCTTCCTCATTCAGCATATCAATCAATCAATTAAAAGTTAGTGTATAGATCTATATTAGGATTCAAAGTTGAGCCCCCTGAGTTAGGTAGGTGCTTTGTGTGAAATTACATTTCTTAGATTGTCAATTCGAAAAAGAGAATTCGGTTAGTGAGACAAATGTCTTGTGGTTAGTCTGTTTCAGGAGTATTATCTTTTCTTGATTTGAAGGAATTTCTGTAATTTGAATGAGTTTTTAGGTATACTCTTCACAATTGGGTCTTTAATTCTGATAGTAAAAAAAACAACAACAAAAAAATGTTAAGTACCCCTTTCAAACCTTTAGAGTGCAGATGATGTAAAGGTCATCTGTTTCTCTGAGCTAAGTTTAACAAGGGTGTCAAATTAAAAATCCCAGCCTTCACTAGGATTTGAAATTCTGATAGTTTAAGTAAAATTTTTAAGCATTCCAACATTATAGACATGTAGTAGAATTGGATATATTTTGACTCATGTAAAAAAAAAAAGTGCTAATATAAAAAAAAAATAAAAATGTATCCTATGTTACTTAAAAATTGATGACATCCCATAACAGGTTTCATAATATTAGACCAACTATAGCTTATAACATCTAACTAGTTCAATGACCTTTTCCTAATTCAGCATTTATCAACTAATTTTAGTCTGTTATAACTAATATAAAGTTTATTTCATATTGTCTCACACAACCACTGGGATATTGCATTGCCTTGTATGCACCATTTTATTAGCACATTAATGTTTTCATTAGAAACTGTATCTAAACTGTATGCTTGCTTGTTCCATCAAGAAATAAAAATGCTAAATTGTAATGAAATAGCCAATACAACTCAGTTACACTATAATATTCATGAACTTTCTTTTCAATCTTTGTTTCTTGAACATCTGGGTTCATTCATTTTTCTACAAATGTGACTTGATAACTGACACAATTACTATGACTTTAAACAATGTAGATTATTTATTACTATATCAGATCACAACTAATATTTCTTTAACATGCTATCACTTTTGAATATTATTCTAGGGAATTGGCAGACAACCATGCTACTTCCTGGCAGGAATTCTGGCCCTTTCTCAATGAGTTTGCTGATCTGAGATCTGAAGCAGGTCTGGACAAATTAGAGAACTTTTTCCAGAAGCACAGTGTCATTGTTAACATGCAAACTTTCCTCCGGCCTCTGGCACAGTTTGTTGATGCTGAGCCCTACAGGGTTGGTGCAGAGTACATTCTAAAGCCTGTACTAGACTCCAGTGTCTCTCAGGAGAGCGAGAATTTTGTCTCTGTTGACAGCAATGTAGCTGAGTCCGTCAGTGAGCAGAGCCAGCAAACAGAAGAGGAATCTCAGGTTCCCCAAATTTCTTCAGTGAAGGAAGTTGTTGAATCTGAGAACAAATCTTCACCAGGCTTCCTCTCCTCTCTCTGGGGAGGTTTAGCCAAAATCAAAGTTTATCTGTCTCAAAGCGCCAGCAAAGGCAGCAGCCAGTGTTCTCCAGCCTCGCAGTCGAAGCTTCTTGAGTCGGACATTGTTAACCCTGTTCAGCCTTCACATGACACTGGGTCCCCTCCACTAGTCAGTGCCGAGCAAGGGGACAGTAATGATGACAAAGCTAAAGAGGATCATGACCTGAGTCAGGAGACTCCATCTTCAGAACTTGACATAGAATCAAAAATGTCGTCATGTGAAACAAATATCCCTGTCAAACAAAGCCTGGAAGAGCACGTAGCTCAAGAAGAATCAGCTGATGATACGCCTGTTCGCTCGTCCTACTCAGTTGAAAATGACAGTGGCATTCCAGAGGTGTTTACCGTCAGGTCACACATGGACAATTCTTTGACACCCAGACACTGGAAGTACAGATCTTCCAGATACAGTTTAGACAGTCCAGAAAAAGAAAGGGACAGTGAATCCCCGAGCAGAAAATCATCAAGTGGACGAAAATACTACAGTGATTCTGAAAGGGATAGGGAGTCACCTAGTCGAAGAGTCAGCAGGTTAACCAAACATTACAGTGATCACCACCCTGACCAAAGACGACCATCTCCATCCAAAAAGGAATCCAAATCCAGCTCTAGCTTTAATGCCAAAATGGACTCGTTGTGCCGACATTTGGACAAGTTTTCTATAGTCAGTCCAGAAAAGTCCACATCTTCTTTATTATCAGTTTCCTGTGATTTGACGAGTCTCAGATCTTTAATCCTTGAGCCAAGTCTTAAAATTTTTATGGGCAAAATGTTCACCCAATTCACAGCCTACCTGAGCACAGTCAATAAAAATAGCAGCAATAAAGCAGCTCCTCAGGATTTGCCCATTGCATGCCTCAAACAGGACAATGAGGCCATCCTAGCGGACATTTTCCTTCCTCAGGCAATCCCAGACAGCACCTGGCTGACTTCAGTGCTAGATGAGCAAAGTCATCATGAGATTGTGAAGAATGTGTGGGTCAATTATCTAGCCATATTTCCTGATTCAGACAATGCCCAGAAAGTCTGCAGTTTGTCTTCTGATGAGGTTTTGAATGTTGTTGTGGAAGGTTTGCCTGAAGATAACAAGTAAGTTTCTATAAACTTTTATATTGTATAATAAGCAAATACATAATAATCT
>JADKLZ010000728.1:28187949-28207245 GCA_021533235.1 Biomphalaria straminea
GTGGAAAGTTTAAAATTGATGTACTGTAGTGTACATGTACACAACTTATCCAAAATTTTCTATCTAAAATACTGGTAGTGCAGTTCCATTACTAAATATATTATCAGGTCTTTGGTTATGTTCTGCTCGGTTAAGGTGATTCATTTTTCTGTAATTATGAAGTAGTACATAGATTAGTAAACTTTGGCCTTGGCTCTGTTCCTAGGATTTTTACAGAATTAAAGAAAGTGATTTATCATTGAAAGTTGTGAGTCTCATTTTGATTGACATGCAGAAAATATATTTTTTTTTATTATGAAAGCTGTTGCTCTGGCTTATTTTTCTTAATTTTACTTTTGTGAGTTTCTGTGTTCCTTTTTCTTTTTTGCTTCATTATCAAATATTATTGTCTCAAGAAATAAATATTTTATTTGCTTTGATTGAAAACATGATATACCAACAGCTTTCATAATAAAAAAAAATATATTTTCTGCATGTCAAGGCATTACTTAAGATTGATTGACTAAGGAACATTCTAAAAATTAAAAAATTGCAGTTTCCACTGGAGCTCAAACCATAGACCTGTTAGCTTGAAAGCCAAAACTATTGTATTAAAGGAACTGACAAAAGCCAGTGATCAATTTTGAAAAGACATTAGCTTTTCTTTAAGAAAAATTTTGATGCTGTTATGAACATATTCTATGGCCTTCTAAATTATAGCATGTTTTAAATTTTTATTTATTTGATGGCTGCCTGATTATGTGCTTCGAGCCTCAATGGTCCTAGGTCTGACACACACCTTTCATTCTGCTGCCGTTCTGTAAGAGGTTTAAACTTGGACAAGAATCTTCATTTCTGAAGGAACTTATTAAAACAAAAAGTAGAAGGTTCACATTTTTTGCTCTCTGCATCATCCAGCAGGTTAGTCATGTAGATTCTAGGTGCAGGACATGAACTTGCCGACTGGAAGAGCAGAAATTATTTCACAACTGTAACTTTACTAGTTCATGAATGAGAAAAATGTGTACATTAAAAATTTTACAATTTAAAGGTGTGCCTCAATCAAGTCAATTGTACACAATGCTTTAAGTTTCCCCCCTGTAAGGCAGCTTGACCTGGATTGTGAAATACCAACTCTTGAGAGTGAAAACAAGAATTGTTTATCCTATATGTTGTCTCTATGTTCTATGGTATTTGTTTCATCATATCAATAGTGAGAAAATGTAATTTTTGACCTGTCAAACCAACATTGTTTTCTTTTCTTACTGAAGTGGATAATCTGTCATTTAATTCACTTAGCTGTGGATTATCATTATAACTCAGAAATTTTCTGTCTTCTAACAACTGGTAAAGAAAACTGTCTATTTAGATTTATACACGCAAATGTATTTTGAGTTAATGGATGTTTCTGTGGTTGTATACAAGTGTCTTCTTTTTGAGACTTGTATATCCTTAATATTTCTGTATTGTTTTAGCAGCAATTATGCAGATTATTTCAGTTGTAGAGGAGCCATACCTCAATATATTATTTGACTGACCCTGGTTCGGACAAAAAAAGAGATAATTTTAGATTTGTATTGGTTATTGTTCTGTTGGCCAGTATACGTTGGTGGTTGTTCTGTAGGCTGGGCACTGCACCAGAAGTAAACCTTTCCTTTGTTTGAAGGGGATGTCAGAAGCCTTAAAATGATTTAGTCTTTCATAATTTTGTCTCACTATTCAGTTCCATGTACAGAATTGTTATTTATCATTTGGGCACCTTTTATTGTTGGAAGTACTGATACGCTTAGTTATCTTGTCAATGGTGTTAGAATGTGTAAACTAGTTTGAGTGTTGAACATGTAGCTAGAGACTTTCTAGATTAAGTAGATTGCTACTAGTAGTTGTAAAAAGTAAAGAGAATTTCAAAGGAGACTTTCAACATTTCATTTGGTTATGTTACTTGAAACATTTTTTTTTTTTGGTTTTTATTTAATTATATTTTTACAAAAAATTAATCAAAATTTTTCTGTGAAACCAAATAGAAAAAAAATGAACTAGACAAATTTTTCTATTAATTTTGATTTATTTAATGTTGTCAAAGACTGTAGTTTTTTATAACAGGTAGTTTGTTATGTACTGTATCTATTTGTCATCACTTTTTTTTAATTTTTATCTTTTTGAAATTCTAGTATTAAAGAATATAGGAATACACACATATTTTAATTCTGTCGCTTGTTCTTAAATTTTATTTTGAGTCAGTAAGGGAAGTTCAAGCTTTCAAAAATTTTGATGTTACGTCAGTTGGGCTGTTAATACTAATAATTTAAGGAAGGATGTGCGGCTCAGACAGCAAGAAACCAAAAAAGGCTTGGCTAACTATCACGGTAGCGAGTAAGAGTAAATCTTATTTCTCCCAGATATAAAGATATCATTAATAAATAGGTAAAGAGAATTCACAGAAACTCCCAGCAAACAAATGCTCTCAAGTCAAGACAAAAATATATTTAGGTCACAGGAAAGTCAAAGCCACATGATCACCCTTAATCTTCAGTTGAAGATTTATACATGTTAAACCATAGATATATCTGCTTTTGTCTGTCTTAAATAAAAATGAAATGATTTTATTTAGAAATGCAGTAAATGTCATTTAAAATTCTATCAGATAGATTTTATTCTATTCTCATGGCAAATCCTCCATGATCATCAAAAATTCAATAAAAAATATCTAATTTTTATTTCTTCTGCACTTCTAAAGAACTGCATTGATACTTTAGTTATGCAAGTGTTTTGTTAGAATAATTTTGGTAGAAGAAATACAACAAAGGGGGAAATCATCAAGTGTATGTTTATGGTGCATGTAACATTGCATTTAAAAAGTATTTAAACAAAATGTACCATTCCTTGAAAATAGTTCTAAAGTAGTTAAATTCACCATAAATAATTTTGCAGGGTGCTCTCTAATTTAGAGTCTATAAAAAGACCTTCTCAAATGAACCCAATTCCAATTTAAAAAAAAAAAAAATTGTGTGCTTCAAGTCATTATCACTACATGTGAGACATTTTTTGTTATGTAACATCTTGAGCTATGCTGATATCTTCACAACACCATACAATCAATACACAACTATGTTAACTGGCAGAAGCAAAAAAAAAAAATCCATTTTTATTAACACGTTGGATCAATAAATATTGATGCAGTTGCTGTGAATTAATAGTTACAAATGTTTATGTAGAACACTGCCATGTCAAAGAAACAAAATGAAGACAAGCTGTAACAGGCAAACTACAACAGGCCTAACTTTCTTTCCATCATGGCATGAGGCTGGCCCATCACTTCACTGTCTGCAGGATCTGAAATTGGGAAAACACATTTTTTTTTAAATGTAAAAACTTGTAATTTATCACTGCTTTGATGCTGATGTAACTATCATAGTTATGACGACAAATTGTCAAGTCTTACTGTTTAATATATCTTCAAATTTAATGAGGTCATCGGCTCCAGTCAATGTGTCCATCATTAGGTTTGAACTGTGTAGGCAAGGCAGACGTTGCATCTGGAGATGGTGAAGAAATAAAATAAGCTGATTTTTTTTGTGTGACAATTAGCTACAAACAGAAAGCTGTTGGCCTACGTTAAGTTTGGCAAAAGCAAAATTAAAGTCAAGCCTACGTTAAGTTTGGCAAAAGCAAAATTAAAGTCAAACATAAACATACTATTAATATGCGTAGTGGCTGAGTAAAAAAACACATGGTTCCTAACCAGTGGAAACCCGGTGAAGTCGGGGATTTTGAACTTCGGGATTTATAGCCCCCGCCCGCCCCCCCCCCCCCCCCGAGTCTGTCCACGTAAATAGGTAACTGACATACGCTGGGTAATTAAATGTGGTTGGTTGTTGTGCTGGCCATCTGACACCCTTTTTAACTGCTGACCATGTAGGCACAATAACAGTTGCTTCCTACCTGTTATCAATTAGCATCACAAGGCAGGCATTGAAGTGGAACGAGAGGGCTTCCTAGAAGCACATATTGATAGTAATTGATACCAACCAGAGGTAGGCATATTTAAGTTTGGTTACACCTGGAACAAGATGGAAAGGATGGCCCAGGACAGGGGACTATGGAGATTCATTGTTGGTGGCCCATACAGGGGTGACAGGCTGTAAGTCCTACCTGTGAGACTGCAAAGTGTTCCATCTGTAGTTTCAGTGGTGCATGTAAGCCTTGCGAGTTTCTTAGCATGACAAAGTCCATTTTCATCTGATGGTCTTGCCACTAATTTTTATAACAAAATATATATTTAGTTAGGTAAAGAAGTAAAAAATATACACACTCACTATAATAATTATTTTATTTTTCTATATGAATGCACCTCTTAAAAAGACTGGTTTTGTTTAACATTGTTTTGTTGGGTATAGAATAGAGATAATGTTTTTTATAAACTTTTTGAAACTTACCGTCATCTCTGATGCTTGAAGTGGGTGCACAGTTTGAAGGGAGGAACTTGCTCGACAGGCTTGCAAGCTGCAAATAAAATGCACTTTGTGAAAGCTAATGTCCTCTTTTCTCTGTAATGCCTTTTTAGTATTTAATAACATTTCATTGAATAAGGATGACTTCTAAACATGGACATACCCATTCAGCATTGCATCTGGAACACCATACAGACCATTAGGCAAATCAATCACTTTGCTAGAAGAGGAATGAGGACGGAGGCTTGGATAACTACTCTGAAACAATGAATGGTATAAAATATCTTTAGATAAGATCTAGTGCAGATAATAAAATTACTGTATAGACTATAGTATGGTAGATAGATATTATGGAGGTGCAGTGGTTAAGATCTTGAATTCAGAAGTTGGGGTCCTGGTTTCAAATCTTTGTGAATACTGGGATTTTGAATCTCAGGATTTTTTTTTTGGTCAATTTAGATCTCCCTCCCTCTTTTTCATTGGAGTCTTAGTCTAAGTGCTATAAGATAAGTAGTCTACTATAAGCTCTAACTGGTAGATCTATATGAGTTAGATTTAGACTCTGTACTGAGTAATTAATAAGAAGAGTCAGTAAGAGTGGAGGACTCAAACTGAATACTGTCATTTGTGACAGTTTGAATTTATATTTATAGATAATAGGTAAGAATAGCCTTGAATGGCTTGAATCTTTAATAGGAAAGTGAACAGTGAATTATCATATGATATTATCATCATTTATGAGAATAATTTATAATGAATACTCTGTCTGTTGAGTCTAAATAAGAGTTACTTAGTAACTTCGACTTAGTGCTAGCCTAGAATTAAGAATAGAGTTACATCTAGTACTTACATACTATCTATTAGTAGTATTAGTATTAAATTAGTATGATTAGTTTAGTAGCTAGAGATACTAGATAGTACTAAATTCGTCTAAATAGTAGTAGTACTAGTACTAGTAGTAGTAGAGTCTAGAGTCTAGAGTCGAGACTCGAGAGACTGTCTTGAAACAGTCTGGAGAAAGACGGTCAACAGATCTTGTGTGGTACCCCATCAGAGTAAGGGATAGAAGAAGAAGATCTAGCCATAATTAATAATTAATTACAATTAATCAGTTTGGCTAACTATAAACCATAACTAAAGAACTGTTAAATTAGAAAACAAAAAATGAATGAAGATTTACTACCATTTTCGTTTCCAATCACGATTGCTTGTAATACTTCCGTTCATGCGCAGATTAGATGAACTGTGTCCTAAAAAGTGAAAAAATGATATCGCAAAATTATAGTTTAATAGTTTTCAAGTAAATTTATCTTGGTTTACATTTATAATCTAGTTTATCTAGATGTGCTGAAACATTTTTTCCTGTAAAATATTTTATATACAACTTTATCTGAACATAATCATATAATTTTTCATTCTATACATTATTTAACAAAACTTTTGGTTCTTTATTTTAGTTGTAAGTAGAATTATTAACGGTAGTCAACAATGCTATTGAGAAAAAAAAAACAAAAAAAAAAAAAAAAAAACTCGCTTACAAATCATATACTATAATATTATAGGTCTAGTTTTTAAAAATATAATATAGACATTAAAAAATAATTTTTACTTTTTTTTTTTTTGTATTTTAAACTTATTTTATAAATTGCAGACGTTCCTTCATATAAGATGAAGAAAACCAAATGAATAGATGAATAGACTTGAATAGCAGATGGATACGCTTGGGCCTTGGGGCGTAACTATTTTTTCCTTTGAAGGAAAATCTGTAACTTATTAGAATATAGAAATAATCTAGATCTAAATCTAATCCTATGACTATGACTGAGTATGACATCGTATAGATCAAGTATGTTCCGATTTTCTGGTTAAATAGTTAATATTCTGTTACATTCAAAAGATTAAATTTATCTTTTAAATTTAATGGCTCATTGCTCTAAACATAACATTGTTGTTTTTTTTGTGTTGTTTTTTTTTTATTTTTTTTTAATACACTGCTAAATACTTCACTCACAAAATAATATATTTGTTTACCAACTCTACTTTCTGCGCAGTTCACATAAGCCGGGGAGTAAAGCCAGTTGGTGTATTCTCTCGCGCTGCGTGCCGCTATTCGCGCAGACGCTTGTTTTGGAATACGGGGGATCCCGGGAGTGAAAGAGAAAAAAAAGTTTTGGCCGACTTAGCACACTACAACTGTAGGGTCAAGCACACCTTGACTGAAACAGTTGCTAAGATCTAGACTAGCTTTTCATTTAACTGATTCACGGATACCTTTTCTTTTTCACTTGATCTAATGGACAATAAATCTAGCTAGATCTGTGTGTTTTTGAGTTTGGATCAACTTCTTACAAGTTTGCGAAACTTTTTTTTCTGCGATAGAAATTAGAATTATTATAATTATATAGATCTATATTTAATATTATATAGATCTAGATCTAGAATCTACTATTTTTCTAGTATAGATCTAAACTAGATCTAGATCTAGTAATATAGTTTATAGAGTCATTGAGGGATCTAATAATCTAATCTATAACAATATTTCTATATAGATCTACACAAATATTCATTATATTGAAATAAGAATGCTATTAAAATATATTAAAATTAAACTAGATTATAGGATAGGCTAGCATACATTATAATTATATCATACATAGAGAATAGAGTGGAGGCATTTCAAGATTATGCCTATGCCAGGCTATGTCTAGAGTATATAATTATAATAGAGCCTAGATTTAGATCGAATTTATAGGCTACATCAGTTCTAGATAGATCATCCTAGATTTAGAGTATATAGCCAATATAGGCCTAGGGATCTATAGATCTATTTCATCTATATCCAAATATCATGTCGTGAAGTCTATACATTCTAGTATAGATCTTTATGATATCACTATACTAGAATTTATACTAGAATTAGAATATAATAGTAGATTCTATCTTATTCTTAGAATCTAGATTTAATTTATTGTGTTGATATATACTATAGACATAATCACAGACATAAAAATAATAGTTATATTATAATAGTGACTTTTAATCTATAGTGTCATATGGACTGACTGACTGACAAGAGAATTTAGAGATTTATACAGAGTAGGCATATAGATGAGTAGTAGAAATTTATTTAATTATAGATTATAGAGACAGGATAGATCTAATGGCTAGATCTAGATCTAATATTATGTTTTTACGTACGCATCAATACTATTCATTGTTTTACCCTATATATATATAGTTATAATATAGTTATTAATATAGCCTACCTAGACAAGATCTAGAATATTCTAGATCTGATATAATAGATTTAGGTAAACCTAGATTTAATTATAATCGTATTCATTTTTACTTATTCACACTTATTGACGTGTTTTTTATTCGCGTAAAAGTGTTAAACAAGTAGATCTACATAGATCTAGAGTGTCACTAGATCTATATTTAGTTAGTTATAGTTCTATATATCTATCCTATAGGCCCCTACAGTAAAAGTTTAAGTGAAATGGATGTGCATGTGCAATGATTGCCTTCCAGTAGATCTAGTGATTCTAGTCTAGGACTAGACTGCTAATCAACACAAATTATAAGTACGCCATTTCTTTTCTTCGTGAGAATACATGGATAATAAAGTTATGTGTTTGTGTCGACATTTTTTGTCTGGATTTACTAACGCCAATAGATGCTAGATCTAGATCCTAGCTGCAACAACATGACTGGATTACTGTTTTTACTGATCCTGACATGCTTGGGTGCCTCAGGTAAGTCCTTTCCATTCACAAACCGTTTCTCTCTCTCTTTTTCTCTCTCTCTTCTCTCTCTCTCTCTCTCTCTCTCTCACCCGTACACCCTCTCTCACTCTACTCTAAATTCTATCATCTAGTCCCAACACTGTGTCTTTTTCATAAAAAATTGGGTTACATAAATGTCACACTTGGATAAACACGGACACACATACACACCTCTCTTCAGCAGATTTGGGCCACTTGCTGCACATTTAACTGCATTTATTTTGTCATTAGAACCCACACAACAATCCAGCCCCCAGGCCATTCTAATGCTATAGTGCTAGATTCTAGAGACTAGCTGTTGGCCATTTTATGCCCAACTTCCACTCTGCTTTCACATTATACTAGAATCTAAATCTAGACTCTATAGTAGGCATCTTGGAATAGAAATAAAACAACGTAGGCTCCTTATAAAGCGATGGCTTGCTTATAATGAATTTAATTAAAGGGTTGTTAGGCCTAACTTTAAAAAAAAGAAATCATACATTATTCTTTTAGGTTATAGAATAGAATCCAAACACTAATTGCATTGCTGACCTAATTCCCTGCTATATAATAAGCACAAGGCTTCTTAATTGTGCAGCAGCAATTTTTTCAAAAATATTTCTTCTATCAAGTCAGAAAGGAATTTTGTTTTTAAATTCATCTTTTATTTTTAATAATTTTTTTTTACAGTTAGCCTATGATCTAGATTCATATGTACCTCGCAAAATACTCCGCCCCCCACCCGCAAGCACCGTTAAGATTTTGTTCATTTAAATATATATATATATATTAAATAGCACAATACGACAGTTTTAATTATTCCTGAAACTATATTCACCAACCTTGACACCTGACAGACGAAAAAGAAAAAAAAGGTTATTAACATTCTCCCGCTCCCTGTTTATGTCTTTGCCGCAACGTTTATTTGAACTGAAGTAGTCATTAACTTTGACAACGGTGGGGGGGGGGGGGTCAATGAAATAACGGTGTTTGTTTGCAGAGTGTTTAGTTTAGGAGCATATTCGCACCTATCAGTTAAGGGAAGCATTGACGCATTCTGATGACCAGATAGGTAACTAATGCCAAGCCATCAAGCACTCAACAAATTCTTCTAGAAACACACAAAACTTGATCCACAGATGCAGAAAGATGGGACACAAAGACATTTATAGTTTTAAGGGGCACTTGACCCAGTCACTTTGAATATTAATAAGGGTCAGTTGACAATGAAGGCCCGAACAATGTGGGTGTGACGGTCTTACAATCGCTTCTTTCAGAAAGAGTTTTATCCCACTCGCTCGTCGCTCGATGCAGATTAAGTAAGCTGACACGACTCGTTTGTGTCCTAACAATGGCTTCCTTGGGAGTGGGTCGGTCCTCACTTTTTTTTTAAATGAATGATCAACGGTTCTTTAAGTATATAGATTTAGTGTTACTGGAAAAGGCGTTTTCGCGACGCATTTCTCTCAGAGGTGTCGCAGGGAAGGGAGGTCTTCAGTTTTTTTTAAAGAGAAATGTGGTGTTCTTAGTAGTTTTTTGTGTGGGATGATTTATTCTTAAATGTAAACATGTACAATGGGGAAGAGAGGATGCACACCACTTAAGGACTGTATTATTTTTCGATGGGGTGATCCACTTTTGGGCAAAACAAAAATAAACATAATTTACTCAAAGAAACGATGGCTGAGTGGTATAAATAGCGCTTGGCTTCTGAACCCGGGGTCCTGGGTTTGAATCTCGTTAAAGACTGGGATTTTGAATTTCGGGATTTTTAGGGTACCTCCGAGTCCACCCTACTCTGATGGGTACCTGATTTTATTTGGAGAAAGATATGGCGGTTGGTCGTTGTGCTGGCCACACGACACCCTGCTCATTATTAACCGTTCGCCAAAGAAACAGATATCATCTGCCTTATAGATGCCAGAGTCTCAAATGGAAACTTTCCTTGCTGAAGGATGATCTTCCTTTCCTTCACAAATGGCCGAGTTATTTTTTTTTCTCATCCATCATCATCATCATCATCAAACTCCATTTGAGTGAGGGCTTGAGAGGCTTAAATCATCTCTTGCAAAAGCCCTGGACAGAAACCCTGCTGTCTTGCGTAGTGCGTAGGCGTCACCGTCACCATACAGGTCGAGAAGTTTTGGCTTCCCAGACCTGTCGAGACGGAGATCAGCAAGTCTGGGGCAGTCAAACAGAATATGAGGCACGGTTTCCTCTTCTTCCCCGTAGCGCGGGCACCGTGAGTCAAAATTTGGCCATAGCCGTGAAAAGTATGAGCCAACAGGACAGTGGCCTGTCCTGCACTGTGCTATAACAGCTTGCTCAGGCCTGGACAGCCTCCACCACGGGGAAGTGCGGTCAGGGCGCCTCATGCGCTCCCAGACTCCACGGGCTTTTTGGGACTTGTCCCAGCACTCAAACCACTTTTCCATTTCAGTTTTTTGAATTTTAGCCAGGGCATGGCTCTAAGCTCTAAGTGGGGTACGCGTACCCCCAGGGGTATGTGATGACTTTGGACGGGGTAAGCGTTGCACCTCATTAACTATACTGATTTTTTAAAAAAATACCCATTTATTATGTCTATTCTTCTCATAGATGGGTAGCGAGGGGTACTCAGCGTTACACAAATTATGCAAGGGTACACTTTAGTCAAAAGTTTGAGAAACACTGCTCTAAGTAAATAAGTGCACATGTATATAAACGTGTCTTTCATTTATTTGTTCATTGACATTCTAATTCACGTTATCATTAATGCCGTCATATATATAACGATGCACTTTGCTTTTGAGAAGCATTGCGATTTGTAAAACTGACTTGATTTAGATATAGACTAGATTTTTATGCATTCAAAGAATACCCTTAAAAGAAAGGGGTTTAAATGTTTCACAGGACAGGTATATTATTAGCTCAGTAAAAACAAAGGCAACAATCGGAGTTTATGTACTCATGAACTCGTAGGCGGCCCTTTGGATCGGTCGTGCATTGAACACTCATCCAAAGCTCCATTTTACCGAAATTGAGATTGTTTTCATCAACTACAACTTGTATAGTAGAATAATGAGACTCGTAATAATCTTCTTTTGTAATAAGATTAGTTGATATAATAATCTAGATTTTCAAGCGTGGCATATTAGCGTGGTCGAGAGGCTAAGTGTGCTTGAACTTGGCTTTGCTAGCTAGAAGGGGGCTCGAGGTTCGACACCCGACTCGGGCAGAGTTGTGTTAACTGAGCACCTAAAGGCAGCACGGAAAACCAACTCCTAGATACCCCTCCCCCCACTGGTCCACAAATGAGATTGGACCAAAGCGCTCTGAGCGTGCTATAAGCATGAAAGTAGCGCTATATCAAAGCAATAATAGTATTATAGATTTATGTGGTAATCAAACCATTTTTTACGTTACATTTCGTGACGTCATTTATTTTGCACTGTTAAATGCGTGCGTCAGACGTAACAAAACCCTACACTGTCTTATTAGATGGAGCGTTTTAAGTCGAGCAAGTCCTCTCGGGTTGTAAGCGTATCTTTCCCCACTTTGTTCCACTTGAGTCTACACACACACACACACACACACACGCACCCGTCTTTGTTTCATTTAGTCTACTCACAGCGAAGGCGTACTCTTCGTTTTGTGACGTCATTAGCAGACGACCATCCATCTGCCTTTCTGGACCGCGTTCGTGATCACATATACCTCCAATACAAAAAGGCATTGATATATATATCAAGAAATTCTTGTTTAAGTTTTGCGAACTAGGCTGTCCTAGTAACTTTTTTTAACTTGTAGTAGCTACATAACAACATCCGGGCTACAGTTTCAAGTTGTGATAAGAGAAAGTCTAGCTTGTCCAGCTGAGATAGATATAGATCTTGATCTGTCGGTCAAAGAAATATTTTTCTTGGGCAAATTTGAAAAAGTATCACTCCAGTCCACAGAAGTTTAGGAAAGGTCAATGAACAAGATTTAGAAGATCTTGTTAATTAAAAAAAAAATATGTAGTGGTCAGTTCGAGATTTTCAAACGTGGAATGAAATCCACTAGTAACAAATCTTTTAGATGTACAAAGTATTAATAAGCGAAGTATTTTAATCAACCGTATAATATATTTTTTTTTCGTTTGCACATTTTTAGTACCGTAGAATCAAATTTCTAAGCTCTTTTGCCTGTATTACAAAATATGTTGTTTTTTTTTTTTTGTAATTTAGTTGAAAATTTAACTCTTTCTCTCCGTTATTAGTTTCAAACGTTTTGAAGGAATTCTTCATTTTTCTCATTACTATTTTACTACCCTGTTATGATTAAGCTTCAATAGCTTGGTTTTTTGTTATCAGAAAATGTTGTATTTTGGTATGTTATTAAAGGGAACTCATACTCTTTATATATAAAACAAAGTCAAGTTTATAAAATTAAACTTTAATTTCATTGGGTCAAATCAACGATGGTAGCGTCGATTAGGAGAAAAAGAGTTAACGGTAATTTTGAATTCATCCTTGACACATGTTAGTTTATTCGTGTTAAAATCTATTAGATGTTCATGCTCGACTTCCAGACAACTTTCTCAGTCTGTATACAATATGGTGCTCTATTCGCTGGAGCACTGTCCCAATACGTTGGTAGTTTGTAGGGCTTGAGGCAGTGGCCTTCTGCTGGGAAAAAAAAAAGATAGCCGTGATACTTTGTGTTGAGGCAAATGTTTATTCTGAGTCCTGGGTTATATATCTGTCAGCAACTGGGGGATTCACTTGACCTCTGCCCCTGTCAGATAGCATCCGAGAGGAAAGTATATATATATATATATATATATATATATATATATATTGTAATAATTTCATAGAGAATGTTAATATTCTTTTCTACAATACCTCTGTTTAAGCCACTCCTTCGTGGAGGGAGGACGCTGATCTCTAACGACTTTCCTTTAAATATAACAGTTGATATATTTCGCTGAGAGAAAGAATTAACCAGCTCTTTGGCCTCATGGGGAAAACCCTCATTTTGGCTATTATAATTTTTCAAAGTAAAAAGAAATAAATTTAAATTTGGCTGGAGACTAAATCTAGGTCTAGATACTACGGTTTTGAAAGGACTATCGCGTTCGGGGATTTCCGGTTATAAGGCATTATTGATTCAAGTGTTTAATAAAGTTCGGGAAAATGTTGCGCATGGTCTTCTAAGTCTAGATCTCAAACCTTTTCGTTGGAATATTCAAAGGTGTACTAGATCTACACATTTGCTTAACCAGGATTCTTTCTCGGGGAGAAGGGGTGGGTAGGGGGATGGGGTGGAAAATGTTTTAAAATTTAACATTCATTCATTTTTAAGAGAGAAAAAACAATCTTTCAATAAGCTGCATATAGGAGTTTTTTTTAAATTTTTTTTTTTATTGTTTTTAGTGTTCGTGTGTGTTTTGAGGAATGAGAAGATTGATAAACAATTTGAGATAAAAAAAAAGGAGACGAAAGTAAGTTACATAACTACCAGTAGGCCCTATCTATCTAACATGTTTTGTTTTTATACATCGAACAAACAACATTTTAAAAAATTAAGAAACAATACCTTCACTACGTAATAGAATCGTTGGGCCGTAACAACTGGCTATTTAACGTGACACCCTCTCAATATCTGATGGACATCCCTAGAAAGACAGATGATTCCAGTATAGCCCAGCGTTATAGAGACTTCCAAAATAGGACAATAGAAAGCAAAAAAAAAACAACAGTTAAGGTGCCTAAGGATTGAGTCCATTGCACCGGCGGGGATGAAAGAAAGACCCAACTAACATGTCACTTATTCACAAACCGTTTCTCAAAGTGCCGTTATTTTTTTTTAGCGGACACCTGTTCGGATGATGTGGTACAAAAAATGCATATGGGGATTTTCCCCGGTGTGTTCGGCCTTTTACCTCTCCTCTTATCCGAGCGTATTGGGATGTGGGCTGTTGGTAATAGGAATATAATAACTCACATCTGCTTGGATCTTTCCCAGACAGAGGTTTGTTCAGATATGCTAATGGAGGCACGCTTCCATAGGCCAAGAGTTCCAAAAGTCTTAGACTTAACTCTTTACAAAGAATGAAAATGATTGTAACAAGTCTGATCTACATAGATGTCCTCGAGCCCCCTTCTAGGTAGCCAAGTCAAGCCAAGCCAAGCTCAAGCGCACTTAGCCTCTCGACCACGCTGCCCTTCATTGCACGATAATCCTTCAAAAAAAAAAAGCGCGCATTCTTCGTAAAACAGTTGTTCCTAATGGATAGGGGGCTGGTCTTCCCCCCACAACCTCTCTCAGCTCAACCAATTAGCTATGTCTAATTAGTAATACTTAATTTGCTGAGATGGTCACTTGAAGAAAAAAAAGCGGTGCCAGGAAGGTGTGTGTGTTTGGGGTGGGGGGAGGACTTCTATACATAAGGTGGTTAACATAGTGGCGAATATCTGTCATGGGATTGAAGTGAAGTGCTGTGCTCAAGGGTCATCTAACCGCCCACTTCCGTGCAGGACGCTGAAGCTGCTCAAGAGTGAAAACTGCTGGCCACTCCTGGTGGTTGGTATTTTGTCCTCTTGCTGATAGCTCGAGATAGTCATTATGTTTTATGCATCGTACTGTGGGTACACTGTGACGTAGTATTGTGTGCAGTCACTGTTTAAGGTTACCCGCTTCCTGCCTCCCATTCCCCCTTCTCAACGCATGGATGTAACAAGTCTGTCGCCCATTTGTCGGGACAACTCTGTAGTTCCCACACAGTCATTTTAAATTTTATGAATAGTCCCCCCCCCCCACACCTCATTTTGCTCTCTCCTTGTTTCCCCCCCCCTCCTTTCCTGTTCACAGAGGGTTGCAGATTGAAGAGAATATAGAGATGTGTGTCTGTATAGTAAAGTTCTCCTTTCAGAGGTTGTGACTCTATAGGGCAGATGATGTAAAGGTCATCTGATTCTGTGGCCTACGGTTAACGAGGGTGTCATGTGGCCAGCACAACGACCAACCGCCTTTATTTTGCCCCAACTAATGTCAGGTACCCATTAGAGGTGGGTGGACAAAGAGGCGCCCAAAGATCCCGAAGTTAAAAATCCCAGTCCTCACTAGGATTCAAACCCGGGACCGCGCCTTCAGAAAGTACGCATGTATTTTAAGCCATTTCTTCACATTTACACACACACACACACATTTATACACACATAATCACTTCATTATTCATATAATCTCGTTCTGTGACTTGCCTACACACACACACACACACACATTTATACATACATATTTACGTCACATACACACAAACACATATATACATACATATTCACGTCATATAATCTCGTTCTCTGACCTGCCAACTAAGAGACAGTGGACCACTTTGTCTAGCCTAGAATCTCGCGCTACACTTTTCTTTAGGGCAGCCATTGTGGACATTTTGTGGGCGTTACCGTCTGAGAAACAGACCTTATGTATGGCCTTGATGGGTCCTGGGAGACTAGCAGCACAACGCGCAGGCACTGGCGCCGTCGTAGCGAGGCCTTGGGGAGAGTTTCGTTGAAATCTGAGCAGAAATAAACTCTTGAAATGTTTCATTGTCTCCTTCATGGCACAGCCATTTCCCTCCCATTTCAGAAAATAAACTCTTGAAATGTTTCATTGTCTCCTTCATGGCACAGCCATTTCCCTTCCCATTTGGTTCTTAAAGACCCACAAAGTTGTCTGTTGTATTTTTACAAAGCTTGTATCAAGTCACTGCGTCTGTCTGTCTGTCTGGTAATAAAGTGTGTGCACGTTTTTGTCTCCAACTCCCTTTCTTCGATGAAGCAGAAACTTCGCAAAAATTATTCCTTTGCACATACAAGACATGAATCAACAACAACAAAAAAAGGATTAATTAGACAATAAATTACTAGCCATTGATGATTTTGTTAATAGCAACAAAGGAAACTAATATTTCAATATTCACAGATGTGGCTGAATTGGTTGGGTTTAGTCCCCTTAGTAGAAAATAGTTGATGCTATTATTTATGTATTGTACCTTAGAAAACACGAATCAGTAAACAAAAATTGTTAGTTTGCCAATTAATGACTAGCAATTAATAATTTTGTATGATTTTGAAATAAGGGAAATAACTTGTACATTGTTGATATAGTTTTATGGACGGAGTTTTTCCCTCTAGATAAGCTTTGTTTTTTTTTTGTTGTTTTCTTGACGTAAATGTGTCTCTCGAATAAAAAAAGTGTAGCTTCAATTGAGGAATTGTCTATCCGTCGGGAGGGGATTTTTGAATGTTCTGGTCAGTTCATGAAAAAATGTAGACACGATACTTGAAAGCCAACCCTTGTGTGAAGGCTACAGCCATCAAGATGCATGGATAGCCAATGAGCCCAGACATACTACCGGAAAACGAATAATCGGGCACATTAATTTTATCTTGAAACAGGGGGAGATAATATTTATGTGGTATTCATCATTCATATTTTAAAAGCATTTTTTTTTTAATTTAAACTTTTGCTTACAACATGAACTAATATTATTTTTACATTCCCATTTCCTCCCCCAGAATTACTTTCTTTCCATATACAGCTGCCATTGTTTTTTTATCTCTAGATAGCCATATGCAATACAAAAATAATATTAATGGGAGAGTCTATAGAGGAAAAACTGTAACGAACTAGTTATTTGAAAGTTCATTGTACAGAATAAAGAAAGGAAGGAAAAGTTTTACTTTTACAATGATCAAATCACCCTGTATGTCTGTAAAAAGGTTTGAACATACTTTCTCTCCCGTTTGCCCATTCTCGGATCAAGTTTAAAATTCGCACATTACCTAGTACTTTGCAGGGCACAAATCAACCCCAAACATTGACCAATTAATAGTTTATTGGTGATTCATTAATTTAGTTGATATCAAATTCAGGGGGAATGACATTTGAAAGATGAGTGATGTGAATGGATTTAATCCTCTTATTACGTTTTGACACGTTGAAATTTTGCATAATTATTCATAGTCGATGACAATACACGAATCGATCCAAAAATTAAACCACTAGTTTAACCAATTAGTACTAATTAATTATTTTTGTTTTATATGGCAGAGAAGGCCGCTGAGCCTAGCCCTTTTCAGATAAATGGCAGTAATAAGCGGTTCCCTCTATTAGATAAGCATTAATTATTATTTTTAAAGTTTTTTCTTCTTCTTTTCCTTGATTCAAAGTTATTTTACGATAATTTGTGTACATGTTGTAAGCACTGCAGAATGAAATGTTCTAAGCCCTTCTATTTGTACCCTTTTAAAAACAATGTTTTAAAAAATGTAAAAAAAAAAAACAAAAACACTCACTTGGGGGCCCCCTCAAGTGGGGGCCGGGGGATTTTTTAAATTCACCCCTTCCCCCCTCCCCTACCATAGCTACGCCACTGGTGAAATTTCTCGATAAATACTGCCCATATTCCTCAAATCACACAATTGGAGACTCCCTTTAAATATAGATCTTGGGATATTTTTTTTTTAAAGAACAATAAACTGTAATCTCTGGCACTATTTTTGTCTCGATACGAAAAAAAAAAATATATATATAAATGAAAACGAAACGAAGTTTGTGGATTTGAGATCTATTTATATCCCTTCTCGTTGATGTTTTCCGATGTATGTTTTTTTTTAGCTTGAGACAAGAGGCCGTGGCGATGTGTCGGCAAGGCGATATCTAAAGCATGAGATACGCCAACACGCTAGTTCTTAGGTCTGCGTGAAGGTGGTTGATTGCTCTCCCCCCCCCCCACCTCTCCTCAAGCTATTTAAAAAAAAGTTATATAGATGTATATAAAAATAAGCCGGCATTTTTATTTCCTGATTTGACGCGATCCGGTATCAAAACTTTGCATTGGTGAGGGGGGCTATAGTGTAACGGGTTTACGTGCGTAGATCAGCGGCTTCGTGGTGGAGGGGTAACGGCGAAATTGGCAAGCAGTGGTGTTCAACTTTTTTTTTGTAAAGGAATTGAACATTTTGAGACTTGGGGGGGGGGTCCCCAAAAAAAGAAAAAAAAAAAAAAGAAACAAGACATATTCCAGACCTGGGGTGCTGTGGCTGAGTCGTTAAGCACTTGGCTTCCGAACTTGGGGTCCGTTTTTTTCTCCATTCCTCTTTAATTTTACACAATAACAAAAATATCATAAACTTGGCGCTCATCGCCTCAAAAGTCAACGTTTTGTGCAAGAAGCACTTCAAAGTCCTAAGTAGACGTGCTGACGTCATAAGCTGCAAGGGGGAAAAAAATTGCTGACACTGTGGGCCGTGTTTATAATTGAACTTTCAACCAACTGCAAAGTCAGTGCAGTGGTACAGCTCGGCTAATCAGGGTGTGTTTTAAGCATGTGTGCATGTACCTACACATATTTAGGTCATGACTAACTCTCTTGTGACTTGTAGGCTGGTCCCCTTTTTAAATAACGCGAGTGTCGTTACTAGCGCTAGAATTTTTTTTTTTAAAGTTATCTGGAGGTGGACCGTTAAGTTTGTAGATTCTACTTGTCAGTCATCACACTGGATGTAGAGAACCAGTTTCAAATTTAATACCAAATAAAACTAATTACATTATTAAAGAAGAAGGGTTTATTCAAAGAAATTTCTATAAATCAAATAAGAACATAAAACTAAAATGTTATTTAACCTTGGTTAGGCCTATAATAGAATATGCATCCTCTGTTTGGGACCCCTCAACCCAAGAAAACATTAAGAAACTGGAACAGACACAAAATAGTGCAGTGAGATTCATAACAAATCAATATTCACATTTGACTAGAGTAACACCTTTAGTAAAATCACTAAATTTAGAAAGCCTCCAGGACAGAAGACTCAAAAGTAAAGTAGCAATTATACATAAAACACTGAACCATAATCTTCAAATTCAAAAACAAAATTTTATAAAATACTCAGAAAGACACAAAGAAAAAGGCACATTCCTCGTCCCATATGCTAGGACAAATTTGTACAAAAGCTCCTTCTACCCTAGCGCTATTAGAGCATGGAATGGATTGCCTGAGCTAGCTCGGTTGGTTGCTGAGACTTGAAGATGTATGTTTGTGTTGTTGGTTACTGAGACTTGAAGATGTATGTTTG
>JADKLZ010000728.1:28232325-28250596 GCA_021533235.1 Biomphalaria straminea
ATGTTGTTATGGTAAATGCATGTTGTTATGGTAAATGCATGTTGTTACCGATCGTTGGCTCGTAATGCCATACTGCTGGTAGACAACTAAACGGCTGTAGGCGTCATATATCGTAACTAATAAGGCTTTAAATAACTTTTTGTTACACGTTTTTTTCTAATATAGACAAAATCAAGTTAATAAAATGAAATAGATGTAGTAGACTTAAGTAATAATGTTTTTAACAAAGTCTTACTCATTCTAATAGCACAACTTTTCATTCTCACGTTTTGGAGTCGTCTGTCCTAACTTAGGTCCGAAGACGACAATGTCACCTATGTTGCATTATTCACAACCAATCACTAACATCGTCCCATTGTCGCCATAGGAACACATACACGCTGCATAACAATGCTCAAAATCTTAACAGTCTGAGTCTTTTAAATAACATCAAAGTTCTATTTTGATTGATCTCATGTCCGAATTGATACTGCGTGATAACAATAAAATCCCTATTGTAGACTTAAAATTAAAGTGAATGCTCTGGTAAAAACAACAACAAAAACACATTAAAGTGAATGCTCTGGTAAAAACAACAACAACAACATTTGAATACGTATTTTACAAGCCTTTTCCTATTGTGATCTTCCCTTAGGTTTCATCCCCTAGAAGAAGTATGTGACCTATTATAAAGACGTACCTTCCATGTTTTATTAAATAGTGGTGTATTTGTCTGTAAAAAAAAAATGTATTTTATTAACAACAAATAAGCTATTTGCTTTCAGAATGGAAAAGGGAGGCATTAAACCAGAACTTATAATATTGTAATGAACTTCACTTCTCAGGCCTTCTGCAAACACTGCTTAACAACAACACAACACATCTAACTCAAGAGCTTCATTAACAACAGTGGCGGTTTAATTACAAACACATCAACACAGCCAATACGACACAATTGGCGCCACTAACTACAAATGCTTAAACACAATGGAACTTAACTAAAACAACAGTCTCTCTATCGCGTATATGCTACATTTTCAAAGCCTGTTCATAACACCACAGTTCTAACTGCACGCTTGCTATCTGCAGGACTCAGTCTAATCGGCTCACATGCGCACAGCACAGGTCACACTAGGGACAGTCTTTGGTTGACCTGTGACCCGCCTTCGTCTGTGCGTGTCAGTGGGTCTCACACATACACACATTCAGTTCGCCACTGGAGATGTAACAATATCATGAAATCAGATTTTCAATAGCTTTTCTTATTGTTGTGATCTCAATGGGACGAGCTGGCAGAGGGACTAGCAGACAGACTACACAAAACTAATCAAAGTCTTTTCCCCTTTCGGAGAACCCTCTAAGAAACTGGGTTGCTAAATCTTTTGAAATGGATCTAAAACATTTTTATTTCTGCCAATGCTCCTAACAGAGGATCGTGGAGAGCTGATGAGATTTTGATTCGTTGCTTTTCGTTTTCTTATATACCAGCCAGTGGAGGCTGTGAATCCGCTTGCAACTTTTAAGAATACCATCAGATCAACCTTGAAGTCGTCGATTTATTTTTTTTTTTTTTACTGTAGTTAAAGTAAAGTTCCCCTTTCAGACCTTGCGATCTTTAGGGCAGATAATGTTTGGGTCAACTTTTTCTGCGGTTAACGAGAAGTGTCATTTGGTCACAACGATCAGTCGCCTTTACTTTCCCCAACTTTGGTCAGGTACCCATTGGAGCTGGGTGGACTCAGGGGCACCCTAAAAGAACCGATATTCAAAATCTCAGTCTTCACCGAGATTGGAACCCAGGACCCCAATTTCGTAAACCAAGCGGTTAACAAAGCTCCCCCCCACCGCGCCCCCATTGTTTAGTGTGACTCAGACTTGACTTCACCGTGATAAGAGTTAATACTCTTTGTCAGAGTTACTACTCTTACAGAAATGTGCGACACCAAATTATTATCCCATCACACCTGAGAGAACCTCATAACAGGAAGTCTTCTAGCCCCTTTCTTGAACATGGCAGAGGGATGTTTCCTGGGTGTTTCGTTTGTAAACACAACGCTGTTACCCCCCTGTCCCTGTTGTTTCTTACGCCACATCCTATGCATGGGGCGCATCGGATGTCAGATACATGGGGGTAAGCTGTGTACATTAGAAAGTCAAGTCATAATGTAACGAAAACGCACCCAGTTCCACGCCATTCGTTACCCGTAACTCCCTCCCCCCCCCCACACACACATTGTTTATACCAGTCGGTAACTTAATAAAAAAAAAACGAAACAGTAGGAGGGGCGGAGCAGCGAGGGGAAAATAGAAATTAAAATGTCCGTGTAGGTTCCAAAGGAGGCATGTTAGGTTTCCAGCCAGGTTTCATGACAGGTTCAAAGGAAAAACGTTTCTTTTAATTCGCCCCCCCCCCTCTTCCACTTGCATCTCAATTTGTAGGCTATCAGAAAGACTCTCTTCAGTTTAGGGTCAGCAGGAAGTGGATCCGGTCACTGGCTATGAATCTCAGGTCTGGGAGAGAACACGCCACAAGGCATTACTTACTTGAAAGCCTGAGTGGACTAGAGACAGAGGGAGGTGGGAGAAGGGGGAGTGTCGGGATGAGGAACACCTCATGACCCTGCTCATACGTCATCACGTTTCAGTTCAAACCCCAGTCTAGCCAGTACTCTAGCCTGACTATTTGGTACTAGATCTATGTGAGGAATAATTTCATTAAAACATACGCATTAAAAGTTTAGACCGTGCATTAAAACGATTGCGTTGTTGTTTTTAGTGGTAAGAAAACTGTTTCGAAATACTGCAGTGTTTAAATAAAAAAACAATGAGACCTCCCAATATGTACTCTTGCAGATCTCTTTCAGCACCATGTCCTTCCGTATTTTGGTTTTCAGAATAATCATTACAACTAATAAAAATAATTTTGGTTTGAAAATAATGTCACCGTTCTGTGATGATTTCCTGAATAAGAAAAATAGTTTGAATTGTTGGTGTTTTATTGTCGACTGATTGATTGTCTCTTTTAAACCAATGGCAATGTTCTATTTCTTTGAGACCACACATTTTGAACCTTCCCATGCTCCATAATATAAGCTAGCATCCTTTTACTTTTGGGATTATTCATAAAAAAAAACAAGTAACCTGCTTAGATTTATTTCCAAGTGTAATAGATCTACAAGTAAAAAGTTATATTTCTTTGTGCCCTGTTGTGTCGTGACCGTAAATCTACCGATTACCTAAATCAGAGGACTAAACCTGAATGTTAACTGTATGATCTTGAAATGTGTATATTTTGGATTCATTTTTTTCTTTCCAATTAGTTTTAACCCATTCATTAAATAGAGATTGTGTTTATCTGTATTAAACCATTTCGTGTGGTCATAACATCAACGAATAAAATTCTCTAGTTGACTATGACTGAAAGAATTTCACATCTTCTGGTGGTAATGTAGCTTCACCTTAGCCAGCTGCAGAGAAACACACGGTGCTAAAGTGATCATTACAATTTTGGCTGTAGACCAAATTGTACACTATTCGATAAATGGCTTCGCCTTTAATTCAGCTCATGTGTTGGACTGAGACATGTTTTTTTTAGTCTTAATTTACTTTCTTAAGCAAAAAAAAATATTTTTTCCCTCAGAAATTATATTTGGTCCATTTTTTATCAATGATTTAGTAATAAACTATGGCTCGCGGTTCTCGTGTGGTAGAGCACTTGGCCTTGAAGGCTAAGACTGGAGACAAATCTAAAGAGGAGTCAGGTTCCACAAGATAATAGCCTTTCTCGGGTCACATGGTTCATTAAAGGGACGAAGTCTCGAACCATTTGGACATCTGAATCAGGTTCCACGACAGATCGTTCACAGAAAATTCGTTCACAACTAATCATTAACCCAACAATTCATTCACATGACAATTCATTCACACGGCAATTCACTGCACTGTCTTTATAGCACTTGTGCTTTGCAGCCAAACAAATAAAATTGTTTTTAACTTTGTCAATACCAACCTTTGTCATCAAGCCGTTATACATTGTATTTGTTCAGCAACAATAATGTCACTGACAAAAATACAATGTTCATGTGATAACCTGACTTTGTTTTATGACTATAATATCCGACACGAAAACACTATAATGACTGTATACTTTTCTCTATCTGCATTCTATTATTATATATGACACAATAATGACTCTCATACTTTACTCTGGGTACGCGGTGACCGAGTGGTTAAGCGCTTAGCTTCCGAACCTGACGTCCTGGGTTCGAATCTCGTTGAAGAATAGGATTTTGAATTTTGGGATTTTTAGGGCGACCATGAGTCTCCCAACTATGATGGGGTTAAACTGACTTTAGTCGGGGAAAGTAAAGACGGTTGATCTTTGTGCTGGCCACCTGACACCCTGCTCGTTAATCGTCTGCACTATAGATCGCCAGGTCTGAAAGGGGACAGGGCTTAATATATACCATTTTTCCTTAATATTATCTTTTCTTATCTCTGTTATTCTAAATCTCTCCCCAATTTGCTGTCAGCATTCTCTTATTAGATCTGAAACAATATTGACGTCAATGCTCCGACTGGATTCTTTTAATATCCGTGAAAAAATAATGATACTATATTCCTACTGGGTTTTCTTAATACTTATTGCAGAGTGATGGCTTAACACTCCGACAGGATTCTCTTAAATATGCGCCCTCCCTATCCCTTATATTGGATTACGATACGCTATAGATTGTATAATACAGAAATTGTTGTTCCTCTCTAGTTGCAGACTCCAGGTGAGAGTTTCTTAGATGGCGGAGAGGGAGGGGGGATACAGCTCACTCTTTTGTGTGGTGGAAGAAATAAGAAGCATCTGGGGTTGAGAGTCCTGGGGGGGGGGTCTGGACAGAAATTCAGAGAGAGAGAGAGAGGACTAATTTGCGGTTTGGATGTTTCACAGAAGCTAGAGAAGAAACGGGAATGTCTTCCCTCTTCTGTTTAAACTTCCATGGAAGATATTCCATCTGAAAATAGCCCAATCAGTTGGTGAAAATAGCCAGATTATCTGGTCTCAGCTGCTCCTTTTTAAAGACCCATATACACCTTTTGATAAGTGGCTCATATTTTACCTTGATATTATCTTTTCTTCTCTCTCTTAATCCTCCAAAGCTCTCCCACCCTCCCCAATACTCTCTCCACCCTCCCCGACTGCTCTTTCTTCAAACACTCACACGATTTCTCGTAATCTGTATCTCTTGTTACAACTTTCTCTGCCTCTTGTCTCTGTCTCTCTCACTCACACAAAGACTCCCTGATCTACCTCATCTCTCCTGACCTCTTATTCTTACTTTATTCTACCTCTCCATGTCTCTCCTTCTCTCTCTCTTTCTCTCTCTCTCTCTCTTCTATTTCCTCTTTTCCTCGTCCCTCGCTTTCTCTACATATTCTCTCTCTCCCAATCTATCATTCTCTCTCTATTTTATCTCCTCCAACTTCCCCATCTCTCGTTCTCTCTCTCTCTTTCTTTCTCTCTCTCTCTCACACACACACAGTTCTATCTCATCACTAGCCATCCCCCCCCTCTCTCCTCTAGCTAGTCCTGCTTCCCCCCAAACACCTGATGCCGCCTAATTGTACAGTGCCTGGCTGCTGCTGCCTTCTGTCAGACGTGCTGCACTCACCTCTATATATATTTAGTCTAGCCCCACTAGCATAAAGATACAGACCTAGCGAACATAACACACATTCCCCCGCTTTTCTTATCTTGAAAGTATGAAATGTAAAAACCAAGAAAACAGAAATATTGTTAAATGTTTGCTTTGGATATAAACAAGAGAAATCTCAGAGAAAAAGGGAGACGGACAGAAAACAAAAGGATACCGTTTTCGCCAAAGATGTCTGCCACAATCTCGACTCGATTTTTGAAATAGACATTTAAAAACGGTTTGACTTTATCCCAGCTCTCATACGTCTTTATAGTGAAATGTATGTTGTGGTGAAATGCATTACATCTTTACAACTCTACCGGGCCCCAAGCACCAGTCGGCTTACAACTTTATTTTTTTAGGTGTGTGCTGGGGGCGGGGCCTTTGGTATTCAATCTACAGTATTTAAAACCTTAATCATCCTTTTTAACCGGAAACTTATATAATAGCTTCAGCGTTTCATTTAAATAGGAAGACCTGGAATGTTCAACCACTTCTGTTGAAATTTTAAATCACAAAACTGACACGGGAAATAGAGGTTAAGTTGTTGTTTTTTGTTGTTTTTTTTTTTGTTTGTTTTTTTTTTTGTAAGCGCAAGTTTCCCGATTTAGAGAGTTAAGTATTTTCTCCTGTTGGGGGTCACCCTGTGACGTGTTGTGATTTATCTCCGCTTGCTCTTTAGTATAAACATGTCTCTGGGTTCACCGTGGCGGCCACACTGGAACCATTGCACGAGATGTTTCAGTACCACACACACAGCTTTGCACTAGACAGTCTTAGCAGTAGGTTTCTTTTTATCAAGTTTATATCAGCACACACTGTCTGGGACACATTATTCCTCTCACTTCCGGTTCTCAGATCAAGTTGAAACTAAACTTTTCCTAACTAATATATCCAATTAGTAAATTAAATAGTTGGAATTCATTAATTTTGTTTGATATCGAAAATGGTAAAAAAATCTTTGGACTATCGAGATTTCGTGTTTTTTTTAAAGCATCTATTTTCTGATGTGTGTTGAACGTGTGTAATTGAAATTATACAGTTTTGTTAAAAAAAATAGTTCTTCTTTGTATAATTTCAAATACTTAGCACCAATTGGAGTCTACCAGTTTGTTTGTTGTTTTGTTGTTGTTTCTATCTTCTCAGTATAAGCACGTACGTTTGTAAGACATTGTCACACAAATAAATCGTCATTTGACTGGTCCTAGACTCCATGAATACATAACACATTTAACGTTG
The DNA here is from genome assembly GCA_021533235.1 of Biomphalaria straminea. NCBI lineage: Eukaryota > Metazoa > Mollusca > Gastropoda > Planorbidae > Biomphalaria > Biomphalaria straminea. The sequence goes on from JADKLZ010000728.1 coordinate 28,239,231, forward strand.
TATTTTACAATGATAAAAGTGTTCTTTTAAATCAGAAAGTGTATATATTTATTAGTTGTACATTTTGGGAATAATCAATTAAAATGATCGAATAAGAAAGGGGGGTAAAAATTTTAATTAGAACTGAAAAAAAATTGTCTCACGGGTGTGAAAGGTTGGACGTCCCGGTTATAGGCCATTAGGCCTTCTCTATTATTGAGCGTTGACCTAAAAGCGAACAGTCATACTGGACTATAATTCTTGGAATTTTAATTGGTGAACACCATCATTGGTGAACTTTTGTTTTTCAAAGTCTACCGGGAGATTCGCGGGAAGATACGGCTAACAATTATTTTTGCTTGATGTGAGTCCTATCCAAGCTCATTTATGTCGTCTATTTCAATCCAGCAATCCACTGTGTCTGCTGTGTGTGATGCAGACAATGAACAAATGCTGTCTAATATTTACTACCATCATAACATGCCAATAATTTGGTCGCCAACTTTATGCATAAATTTGTCATACTAAGATAAATGCATTCGTCCTAAATAAAATGAATACATTGAAACTCTTTATTTTTCCAGAAACAAAAAACAATGTTTGTCCATATATGACGGGTTCATATTAACTTGTAAATAGCATAAAGCACTAGACTCCACAAGTTGACCACAGCGTTGAGCTGTCAAAGTTCTTTATTTAAAACCTTAACCATACATTGGCAATATTACAGTATTATCTCGTCTGATGTGAATTGATCTTCATGTCTGTTAGATGGCAGTAAAATACTGCACAGTACAGTGCCACTAACAGTGGATCCGGCAGTTCGTACTCTACCAACAGTGTCGAGCAAATTTTACCCCCCCCCTAAACTTTTTTTTTTATCTTCCCTCCCCCTCGTTTTCAAATAACAGAGGAAATGAATTCCCCCCCCCCTTTCTTCCCCATCTCTTGAAATAATTGCTTCTGGCGTTTGGAATGAATGGCCGCGTTACGAGTTGGCCATCCGTCATGTGTGACGTGATCAGGTGTTGACGTCAAGCCGCGTGAAGGTGGACACGAGAGAGAGTTATGTGAGTGTAATATTGCGTGGACATTGCTGCACGCTCTTAGAGAACTTGAAACTCATCGTCTGCAATGGGTCGAGGAAAGATAGTCTAAAAGTTGGCTTGACATTTCTTAATTTTATACATTTTTATCTGTTTCCAAGGGCTTCGTACTTTTTTCCCCCCACAAAAAATAAATAAATAAAAGATTATCGTTCCTTGATGAGTAAAACACAGTTGTCGAACTTGAAATCTTTGAAAAAAAAAATAATAATAATAATAATATTTCTTAACGCACCTGTTATTTATATGCACTATTATTAAAATTTGAAGTTTTTTAACTCGCTATTGCAAAAATATTCCTTGTCTTATTCATTGCTGCTTTTACTTTTGTTTTAAGACAGTCTTCAATCTGTTTCAGAGTCTATTCTTTTACGTTGGTGTCTTTAGGCATCAAAGTCGTTCTATAGAATCAACCAAATACATGTACAAGACGTTATAGATTGAGCATAGTATCCATTACTCGATTACACGAAATATGAGAATATAGTATCAAATTTGTTATACCTGTGCATATAGTATATATAAGTGTACATATTGTAAAAAAAAATAGTATAGTAAAAAAAATCATTCACAATAAGCGTGCATATAGTAAAAAGAAAAACACACTAAGTGAGCTAACGTTCTAATTTGCACATTCTGTAGAAGAGAGAGAGAGGGAGGCGATCAGTTAACATTCCATTAGACTTAAGATGTACCTCTACCTCCGTATCCCCCTCCCCCCAGGACATCAAAACGTTGTTCTACTTACCAATCACAGCAGGATTCTTGTAGCGAACAACTTTTAAATGTTGGTTTTTTGTTGTTGTTTTTTTTTTTTTTCAAATTCGGAGGGGATAATACACTAAACACACGCCCACACACACACGCATACATAATCTTTATTTTCATGTCACACAATCTTGGCTTGAGCTTGGCTACCTAGAAGGGGGCTCGAGGTTCGACACCCGACTCGGGCAGAGTTGTGTTTACTGAGCGCCCAAAGGCAGCACGGGAAACCAACTCCTAGATACCCCCTCCCCCCCACTGGTCCACAAACGAGATTGGACCAAAGCGCTCTGAGCATGCTATAAGCATGAAAGTAGCGCTATATAAAAGCTATAATAATAATAATAATAATAATAGTGTTGGCGCTTTCGCCTCATATTTGAACTCACTAAATGTAAAAAATAACTTATGTGTGCAACTGATCTAGGCGTGATATGATATGATACGTAATGGTATGATATATGATCTGATACAATAAGATAACAGTGAGAGGCTTAAAAAATTTCCATTAATTACATCATATATTTTATTTTACCTTATCAACGCAATACAGATGTTTATTATGTATATAGTTCGTCCATCGGGGTTTCTTGATGACTACTTTGTCATCCAGGGGGATAAGGGCTTTGCACTGGGGTTATATGCCTCCTCATGTGGCTGGTAAGACCTCTATGAGCCCGGAATGTTCGGCTGCATCCAAGGTTATTCCAGCTGTTCACTGGCTTTGCTTTTTTTTTTCTGCCGCTTTTCTTCTTCCAGCGCTGTTCTCTGTAGAATGGAAGACCTCCGCAGCCCTGGACGACTTCTGTATGGCCAATTAAGGAAAGAAAAGAGGTCTCAATGTGGACTAATAAAACGCTTCGCGGACACCCTCAAAGCTTCTCTGAAAACCTTCAGCATTGACCCAGCCACCTGAGAGACAGGAGCACACGCTAAAGCATCATAGCGTCGCGCTGTGAAAACTGGCGCGCAAATTGCAGAGGACACGAGAGCAGTGCTTGTTTAATATGTAATCATGTATCGGTGCTACCTATTTCTGGCTTAAATAAAAAGAACCCTAACGTAAAAAATGTTGCAGCGCCAAAGAAATTCCGGAACATTCCATCACCAGCCTGTGGTTTATATAAAAATATCTTTTGGACTTTGAACATGTGGATGAGGTTTACGCGATCCAGCGTAGACGGAGCTTTGAAAACAAATTGCGTCGCATGGGTTTGCCGGGAAAGGTTAAAGGTTGACGTTACGTACAGTCCAAAAATGTGGATGAAATGTCAATTGTGTGTGTTTGTCGGTGTATGCATTCTGTGAATGAGACAAATATTGTGTTCTGTGAATGAATCACGGGGGAGGTTAGCAAAAACCGTTGACACCCAGCTATGAGGTCATTGTCTTGTGTTGTGGGCAGTACAGGGTCAGAAAGCCATATATGAGGTCATTGTCTTGTGTTGTTGGCAGTACAGGGTCAGACACCCAGCTATGAGGTCATTGTCTTGTGGTGTGGGCAGTACAGGGTCAGACACCCAGCTATGAGGCCATTGTCTTGTGTTCTGGGCAGTACAGGATCAGACACCCAAATATGAGGTCATTATCTTGTGTTGTGGGCAGCTATTTTTTGTCTTATATTTTGTAGGCAGTCACTGGTCAGTCAATGTAGCAAATTTCAAGACTTCCTCGGAACGTTTCTGAGTTTGCGCGGATACATTTTCAAATGCTCCTTCGGCTAGTGATATCAACCTACACTGACAGTCAGTAACAGACATGGCACATCACACATATGCAATGACATTCCGAATCACACACAAATTCCCTCCCTACTGCACTCTTCGTCGTTCGCAACAGAACATATACAATTCCAAACTAGAGTGCACACGTCCCCGCGGCTGTTGCGATGCACCTGGCCGATGTTCACTGACGTGTCGACTAATTGAGCTCGGCAATTTTAATTTAAGTCGGTTCCCATCCACACGATTTCCACCTCTTCTTGTCCAGCCCACTGTCAGGCCATAGCCTTGGAAGGCCACGGTCAAGTTGATCGCTCAACGTGCACGCAACGTCCTTCTGAATCAACCCCCCCCCTTTTTTTTTCTTCTGTGTTGTCACGTGATACCACCTTGGACAGCGTGTCAGCGTGAACGCCCACCTTCTGACGTCAGAAGTATCGTTCCCACCGGAAGGCCATGATGACCAGCGGTCTGTTCGCAACCAGATTCGTTTCGATGCCGGCATTCAGATAAGTTTCAAAAACGCCTCTCTACTGTTCTCAAGACATCGATTGTTATATGAGTTTGTCCCCACAATGGATACCAGGAGACACATCCCAGAGGTCATAGGAATCGTTCTCATTATTTTCATAATTAAACTAATGACTGCAACGTTTTGATCAAAAGTAAAATCTTTTTTTTTTCAACTTCCTGTTTTCTATTTCAACACATTTCTTCCAAAAAAAAAAAAAAAGTTTTTCTGCCTTTTAAGAAAACTTGTTTAATCCGTTTTATCATTATCAAATTGCTTGCCATAGTCTTGATAAGTGTCTGTTGGGGATGTGAAACTTTTGAATTGAGTGACTTATTCTCTTGTAAAACAAAAAAAAAGACTGGTTGCGAGTTTCTGTGCACGTAGTATTACTGTTGAGTTCGTAGTAATGAACACACGGATCAAGACAATGAAGTAAATCAAAAGGTGCATATAGAATAAAAACGTTTCATTCAAAACGGGAACAGTCTAGCCTTCGTCACTATAATAAACGATGTTATTTCTATGAAAGACTAACCTTAACTGTCCATTTAAGTATATCTACACCACAGTCTATTTTGATTAATGTCGTCATAATGGTGCGTTCACTAGCAGTGCGGCTCTACACTCCGTTGTATTTTGTAAAATATAACTTTTGTTTGTTTTAAAAAAAATAGAATAAGATGGATGCGGTATAGGCTTGAACCCGGGACGATCGAAGCGACAGTCTAGAGCGCATTCTTCGCGACAGGGCGGCCACCTGATACTTGCTTGACGTTTTGGATTACTCGGCATCACGGGAATGGAGAAAGTTTGAAATTATGATGCAAGTGCTAAGATGATTTCCCAGAGCGTCGCAAATCATGGATTTATTTTGTAAGGATGACTGTTGACCAGTGGCTACTCATCCTGGACCTGTGGTGTTCTCCTGTATAGTTGTATGCCCCCCCTTCCTCCCATCTCTCTGCCCCTGACGTTGATCCCGTGCTTAGAAGTGGGTCATTCCGCGAGGTCATCTATTAGCATTCTTGTTGGTCTCATTAAGTTCTCACTTGACCAGCTCTGAATGGCACTCTTACGGGCATGGAGCACAACACACTTTCTCCCTTGTTAGATTATCTCCCTATCTCTATCCCTCCCTCTATCTCTCTCTCCCTCTCTTTCTCTCCCCCTCTATTTCTATCTCTCCATCTCTCTCCCTCTTTCACTCTCCCTCTATCTCTCTCCCTCTATCTCTCTCCCTCTATCTCTCTCCCTCCCCCTCTTTCTTTCTCCTTCTTCCGGGACCTTCCCTCTCTCTCCTCTATCTCACCACCCTCTCTGTCTCTCTCTCTCTCTCTCTCTCTCGTACAATTATGCTTTTTAAAAGGGTATGTATGTAATGCTCGCTGACATGTCCAAAAGAATCTGAAGAACAAAACATTTCCCCTGCGCAAATGTTTTTGCTATGTTTCATTCTCTTGGATTACCTGCTCTTGGTTTTAAGAAGAACTCTTCTTTCTTCTATCAAAGTACAGCAATGTCCCAGAACCATATAGGCACACTAGACCTGTAATGTGAAAAAAACAAAAAGTTTTCAAAACATTTTTTTTTCTAAATATTTATTTATATTCAAGAATCTAGTCAGAGAGAAAATGAAAAGAAGTTTGCTTAAAGATGTTCCACCTTTTTGTTTTAAACATGTAAACATAGATCTATCTATTAATGCGAATTATTTCAAATGGTGAAATAACTATACCATAACGTATATTGAGGTTTAGGACTACCTCTATACTACCACCTGAACAGCACATCTATTTCCTTTTCTTTTATTACTTTTTCGTTACGACTGCCTTGATCTTCAACTAAAGTTTAAATCCGTATCTTATCATCCTATAATGTTTCATGCCATCATATCTTATCATTTTTACAAAACTTGTATCAATTCGGTATCAATTTTGTCTGTCTGGTAAAAAGTTTGTACACGTTATTTCTCCCAAACCCAATCTCGAATGAAGCTGGAATTTTTGCAAAAATGTTTCTTCTATTATCTAATAACACAATAATCAATAAAAAAATAAAATAAACAATGACTTAATTAATATTGGTAATTAATTAATTTTTTTTTTTGGTATCTCGGACAAGTGAAGAGAAATTGTACTTAACTGAAGTGTTGGTATAAGCTGAATTAGCCCCCCAAACTGATTGATACAATTGCACTTTGTATAAGCTTTACGATTTTTAAAAAAATTGCATGTCTTTATTAAAACTGATCTTATCGCTTCTTAAGGAGATAGGCCTGTCAATAAATGTTTGCAGAGGTTCTAATGTTTGGGAAAGATTCTGAGAGCCTTGAATCTGAAAGTGTAAATTTAAAACAAACTATGTTCGCCCTTGAACTTTCCCATCAAGTTACAGACATAAAAAAATGAACACAAATATTTTCTACCTCAAACACGTGCAAGTCTTCCAACCTGGTGGAAGGTTTATTAGTTTGTGGGGGGGGGGGGGGGGGGCAAGGAAACAGGAGGGAGCCACGAAAACGAGGCTCTAAGGTCTCTGTCTTCGATTATCAGCAGGTAAATTCATCATGCTCCCATAGCGTCGCTCCGTCATACAGCTTCACCATCTTCCTATCGTGTTCTTCACGTACAGTTCTGACAACGTTTTCTTCAAGTAGATCTGAGAGGAGAAACTATATAATACAACACATACTACCATTGGATATTCATCTACAATTAAATGTTGACAGTTACTTGAATTCATTTGGGGAATGAAAATAGAACAAAAAAAGGGCTGGTATTGCGCCCCTCTGCTGGCGAGATCGTGTCTCCAAGTCCCCCCCCTCCAAACAGGTGTCGCCACCCCGCCCTATAGGACACGCGAAAGACAAACATAGTAAATGATTCATTTGCATGACCTTTACGTCTCTGGTCTCAAACTCGGAACTGCATTTTTCGAATGTACCAAAGCTACCCCGGGGGACGTCTACGTTGACCGCACAAGTCACGTCTGTACTACGACCTCTCTCTGCTACGTCTGACTGGTGCAGTGTTCCTGAACCAGGTTTTTCCCCGCCCGTTACATCACAGACCTTGTTCCTGCAGTTCTCCTTCTTCTTGCAGCCTCGCCCGCTTTTTTTTTCTTTCCTCCGTTCCACTGTCTCCATCCCATTCCCCCCAGATGGATCCAGTTGATACTTCCGGCACAAACCTGGGTAGAACGTTTCATCTTTGGAAGCCGCATTCACGGGTCACGTGATCGGGAGATGTTATACTCAACACACGAACACACACCGGTTAATACTCACACACATTCAAACACAGTCGTCTGAGACATCGTTTTCGATTTATCCAGAGATCTATAGTACACATCTTGGGAGTTATCTTTTGCCTACTTACTCTCTCCCGCCTCTGCTGTACAGAGTCAGTCACGTACACAGCTGTTTACCTGTCATTGTAGCTCACCTCCGTTACATAGAAATAGATTCCATCACGTCGTTTAAAGACCGTTGTAATGAGAATAGTAGAAATAGATTCAACCACAGATTCAACCTCATAGGTTCAACCACATCTCTGAAATGTTATAGTGAGAGAAGTAGAAAAAGATTCAACCACATCTCTGAAATGTCGTTATAGTGAAAGTAGTAGAAATTGATTCAACCACAGATTCAACCTCATAGACTCAACTGACACCAGACTCAACCACATCACTGAAATGTCTTTATAGTGAAAGAAGTGGAAATAACCCTAACCTTCAACCACAGATTCAACCTCATAGATTCAATCTCATAGATTTAATCTCATTTCTGATATGTCGTTATAGTGAGAAAAGTAAATATAGATTTAATCACATCTCTAAAATATGTCTCCTTAGACATCATTTTAAAATGTATCCAGAGATCTTTAACACGCCTGTGACGTGACAACAAGCTATTGGTCCTCACTGCCCACAGGCTGTGACGTTGCTGGTCAGTGTTTAGGCCTTCTGTGACGATTGGTCTCGGTTCGTGTCACTAGGCCTTGAATGACCACATTATAATGACCAGACACCACTAACCCCATCTACTGGCGTATCAGTCACTGTAAAAGACAACTCCTGTCGACAACTCCTGTCGACAACTCCTGTCACATACAAGTACTGCTGTAATGTTGACCTATGGAGTGGATGTTTAGAATCTCATGGGATGTCGTGAAATGCAAACCTTCGTCTTACACAGTGTGTGACTTTGTGTGCCATGTATCTATCTTTTAAATAAGATGAAAGCGATATTAGTATTTATAGTACTGTAACGTTTTACTATGGACTCTGTGGGATGCGTGGCTGAGTGGTCAAGGCGGTTTGGTTTACGGCTTGGCCATCCGAGACGGGGTTCGAATCCCGACTCCAGCAGAGTTGTGTTTGCTGAGCCCCTAAAGCCAGCGCGGAAGCCTTCTTCCTTATAATCTCTATCCCATCGCTAGTCCATATAAGAGATTGGATCATAGCGTACTAAGCGTGATATAAGCATAAAAGATGCGCATTCTAAAAGCGATTTTTAAAAAAAAATGCATTGTAACTACCCTCTGTAAATATGGATGTGATAGCTGGCTGATTGTTTGTTTAGACTTTAGACTCTATATTTTAAAAAAAAACGTTATTTATGAAAGAAAAAAAATATCGTATTTATGTTTGTTTACTTCATATTTCCCACTGATTTTCCCCCTTGAGATAGGAGATAGATATGTGTTAGATATGGCGATTTAACTTAGGGCAAATTTTAATGATGTCATAAGGAAAATTCTTCCTCCCCCCCCCTCACCTTACGTTTCCGTGAAATGTTACCTGCTTCAAGCTAGGAGTGAGCGCGTGCCATCTCCAGTAACTCACCACTACCTACAGCTCCCCCCCTCCCCCACGGGCACGGCTCGTGTTTCTTGTGTCCTGTTTTTTTTTTCTTCTCCTTGTTATCTTCCCTTGACTTTATTTATTTGTTTATTTGCCTGGTCTGATGGTTCGTGTTTGTTTTGGTGGCATGTCTCTTTGGGTTTCAGTATGTGTGGGTTTGAACTGCGCCTCCCACCTTTCTCGGCAAGCTTCCCCCCACACACACCAGGTTATGCTTTTCATCATTCACCAGCTTGTTTTCGTTAGCACCTTTTTTTTTTGTTTCCTCGTACAGAGATAGAAGACAAGTCCCACATACAGTATTGTGCTGCATTCATCTGTTAGAAGTCCCACTTACAGTATTGTGCTGCATTCATCTGTTAGAAGTCCCACTTACAGTATTGTGCTGGATTCATCTGTTAGAATACTAAACACGCGCTTAGAGTACCGTAGGTAAATGAAGACATCAATGTATAACAAAAGGAAATATATGCAAAATAATTTTTAAAATTCCCTTTAAAAAAAAAAACGAAGGTTATCTAAGGGAAAGAACTTCACACTTACGCTTATGTCTCTCAATAATGCAGACGTGATTTCCCTTATTGACATCGAATAAAATAGACTAATCGGTTAATTTTTAATGGATTCATGTTTGTTTGTAAAATGTTTTACATGTTTCGGAAATTCCTTCAGAGTTGAAGATAGTTATTTCCTAGTCCAAACCTCCCGCAGGACGACGGGGGATGGGAGCGGGCAGGGTTTGAACCCGGGACCATCGGTAAATCGATACGACAGTCCAGCGTGCAAACCGCTAGACCAGGCAGCCATGTTTTGTTGTTAGGTACAATAGGTAATTTAAAGTTCGAACTTGATCCGAGAATGGGTGCAGGAGAAATGACGTGTTGAATTATTGAAGTGGACGAAGCCCTTCATTTTTTAGCTGTATCTGTGAATATTGAAGGATAAACATTTACCAGTAATTAATTAAATAAGTGGTTCATTTCTTAGCTCTTTGACTCCGGAATTGTTTTTCACGTTTGGACGGAATGTATAGCTTTATGGCTGAATAAAATCAACGCTGGGAGCGTCGTTGCGAGTTCAAAGAGTTACAATTGATTCATGTCTATGCCTTGAATAATTGTGCAAAGTTTCAACTAGAGTCGAGAATGGTTGAGGAAGAATTAACGTGGGTATTTTGTTTGTTTCTCCAGGCAGACAGATTTGATATAAGCTTTACCAAAAAAAAAATAATTCTTAATCTCTTGAAAATCCACACTTGAGACTAAACCGAGAAAAGATAAAGCCATGGATTGGACACCACATTGTCACGTGCTGACGTGCCCTGAACTATATAAACTACAAGAAGACTCCTAGACATGGGTTCAATTCAAGTTCACATTTTGATCTTCATGAAATTCGTGGCGTCTTAAAATAAATAATCACCAGTGGAGTAACTCTGAATTAATAATATGTAGGATTAGAGTTACCTTTCTTGATTGTCACACATGATGAAGCAAATAGATTCTATCTAAAATGGTGATTAGTTTATAAATAAGAATGATGGAATATACAATCTAGATATATACTTATTTTATAAACGTTTCTTTTCTTTCTCGCTATCCACAGTTTGTGCTTAGCTTTATTTTAATCACATTTTCTTATTTCTTATGATAGGATGAAATCGTAGGCTACAAGTTCCTTTTCCTCTAGTACCACTATCTTACGTTACTTCAACAAGAAAGACATTACATTTTTTTTAAAGGAGCGTTCTTATTTGGATCTCTATAAGATGTTATGAGTTAAAATCATAGACATGAATAAATATAGACTGGCCAATACGAGAGTTTTATGAAACAAAAATTTGTGAATTGCAATTGTGTGTACTTTATTTTATGTCTATAAATTTTGTTTAATCTCTAAGACTGAAGATCATGCAATTTTTTAATTTTTTATAATTCGGAAATCCGAATTCAATAGATATACATGTTTTGAAGTCACATGACGTTACTTCCTTTTTGCAGTCTTTATTTCTGTATGTCTGTGGTTACAATCTAAATGCGAAGCACATTTCAAAACTGGACGTTTGCTATTCTAGTCGAAACAAAGTCATGGTTCACTGTGAACTTCATGACCTCTGCGTAGGTGACGAGCTGACCTACATTCTCCTGGATACTACGAGATGGGATGGCAAGCGGCATCGTTGCCTATTGGTGCTTAGAGCATCCAACTGTCTTAATCCGACTCTTGTGTAGGAGTGACCACAAACAACGCATGTTTATCTGTTCTGCTCTCTCCCTCTCATCTAGCAACACACACTCTGTATTTGTTTGGATTAGTTGGTTTTTTTTTTCCCATTTTCTTTTAAATTATATGGCTAGATCTAAAGTATACTTTTAAAATCCCTGACAAGTCACACTAACTCACACTAACTCTCCAATG
>JADKLZ010000728.1:28273134-28290206 GCA_021533235.1 Biomphalaria straminea
CATTTCCTGGTCAGTTTAACCAAATTCTTCCACATTTCCTGGTCAGTGTAACCAAATTCTCCCACATTTCCTGGTCAGTGTAACCAAATTCTCCCACATTTCCTGATCAGTTTAACCAAATTCTTCCACATTTCATGATCAGTTTAACTAAATTCTTCCACATTTCCTGCCAGTGTAACCTAATTCTTCCACATTTCCTGGTCAGTGTAACCTAATTCTTCCACATTTCCTGGTCAGCAGCTGTTCTTAGCAGGATATCAAGCCAGTCCATTCTTTTACATTGTCCAGCCAGATTTTCTTTGGACGACCCTTTCTTCATGCTTTCTTCACTGTACCTTGAATAATGACTTGTGACAGTGAGTCATGTCTTACAATATGACCAAACCAGTTCAGCTTTTGTCTTTTCACACTATTGAGGAGTTCCTCCTTTTTGCCAAACACAGTGTTAATTTTACAAATTCAAACTTATTTTGTTTTCTTTTCCAGGTATCTGATACCAAGCATTTTTCTGTAGCATTCACACTTTAAAGCTTGAGTTTTTCTGAATATATAAACAATAAATTACTTGTGTATTATTACAAATAGCTTCTTTTAATATAACTAAACTTCTGCCAAATTTTTCAATAATCTAACAATTCTTGCGCTATATAATAGGGCTATTATTAGTTAAAATTTTTAGAAGAAAAAAAGGCAAAAATATATTCATGTACAAAGTATATGAAGATTGAACCTATCCTCACTAAATAATTTTGTTATTTCTAAAATGGATAGTTGAGAATCTCAGAATATTAACTTTAAAATCTTAATTATTTGAAATATTTAAGTTTACCTAGATCTAAATGATAAAATAAATTATTGGAAATGATCATGAAAATATCTAATATATCTTTAAATTTTATTTTGTTTCACAGAAAAAGATTTTTCTACAATGTTTTGGATTGGGTAGACTTTATTGTTGTTCATGCCTCTTTCATTGTGGATGTAGTCTTTTTGGCTTTGTCTGGTTCTGGGTGTGCAAGTACAGGACGAGTCGCACAGTATGTTTGATTAGCAATATATTTAATTTAAACTGTATAATTAAAACTTTTTGGTGTCAATTTAGAATCTGTTAAACTCATAAAATTAGTAACTGACCTGCTCTACAATTAGGGCAAATAATTAGTGTATAATTAAAAATATACAAAATAATTAGTCAAACTTTTTACATCAAACATAGATACTTAAAATGTATAAATGACAGGAAACTTGACTTTGTCTCTCTCAGGCTGGTTGTGATTGGTCGAGTTGTGAGGGCTATAAGAGTGGTTAGAATTGTGTACATAATGGTTGTCCAGCATCGTCAAGTAGCCAAAGCAACTAGGCAGATGGTGTCACAAAACAAACGACGCTATCAAAAAGATGGATTTGATCTTGATTTGTGTTACATTACAGGTTATAACACTATTTGATATAAAAAAAACAAAAACAACCAAAAAAAAAATATAAAAAATATTTGTATTTTCTAATTAAGGTTATTATTGTTGATTTGCTGAACATTGAATTGTGATATTTTTTTCTTTCCTTTTTTTTTTATTGTTGTAGAAAGAGTCATTGCAATGTCTTTCCCATCAAAAGGGATGATGGCTCTTTATCGTAACCCTGTTGCAGTGAGTATTCAATTAAACTTCCCCTCTTACAAATTAAAAACAGATCCATTAAAATCTCTAAGACAAGCTTTTTGTATTACTAATGTTGTTTGGTTCACAGGAAGTTGCCAGATTTTTCAATACAAAACATAAGGGACACTACAGAATCTACAATTTATGTAGTAAGTATAAAATGTCACATACTTTCAAACCTAGTAATGATATGTTTATTTTGAGGTCATTGTTTAGGTGCTAGTGTGTAATGTACCAAGTATGTCAAACTCAGTCTCAGTGGCCTCCCACGAGTTAGTGTGCTTAACACAAATGCTTTTTTTGTCATCTTGTATTAAATTGATTATAAGACAGCCTTAACTATTTCCTATCTATCTCTGTCTCAAGTCTTGTGAATTTAATTATATTTATTATTCCACAGGTGAAAGGGACTACGATGAGACATTATTTTTCAACAATGTAGAGAGAATCTTTATTGATGACCATAATGTGCCTAAACTCAGGTAGAAATGTGACTTTCAAATGCTTTTGTGTTTCAAAGCTATTTATTTAGAATAAATTTTTGTTAAGGAATGAATTCAATAAGCTTCTTTAAGGGATTTATGTGTGGCCAAATACTTAAGTGTAGAGACACAGTTTAGGTGACTGCCAAAGAACGCACAATTGTGATGACATTGATTTAAAGGAGACTGTAGATGAGTGTCAAGAGCAGGGGGGTGTAAGATGTGAGATTGTGTGAGTGTTTGTTTAATTATTTTGTTGTGAATGGTGAACTGTTTTGGCACGGGTTTGCAAGGGGGGGGGGGGGACAATACGGTTTTCTAGCGGTCAGTCTAGTTAGTTGGAGAGCTGACCTGGTCTGAGTAGGGTGTCGGTGTTGTTATCAGTTGTATCGAGAGATCTTATTTTTCTGCACCGTGTGTTCGGAATATTTTTGGCGGAATATTATGATGTGGCAAGATGGCCCTTAAGTAATTTACTAATGTATCATTTAAGAGCCCTTGTAGTATTTGATTTGGGCACATTTAGTATGTTTATGTATTGATGCTTCCGCACCCTTCAATAGTTAATTACTGACTGTAGTCTAAGTGCCATGGAATATGTAGTTCGGGCACATTTATATAACCTAGTATTGTTGATCTGTATCCTATATTGTTTGTATAATTTAATGTCAATAAATGCTTCTACTCTGTTGTCGATTGGAACTTTACATATACTTGTACATTGTTAAGGTTCTGCATGTGAACTTCATACTCCTAGCACAACGTTCCTACAACACGAACCACACTAGAGTTCCTTACAATGAGATATAAACAGTTGAGGCTAGGCTTTCATAGAAGCAAAATGTTTGTTAAAGTGACTGAGACTAGACTGTTCCCATTCTGGATTAAACATTCATCTTTGATACTATGTCTGTTGATTTTTTTTTTAATTGTCTTAATCTGCAAGTCTGTTACTAAGAACTCAGAAAGTAATACAGAAACACGCAAGCAATTTTCTGATCAGCACTAAATCAGACCCAGAATAGGCATCTTACAAAAGTTACAGAAGTGATTTTTTTTTTTTTAAATATGATAAAAAAAAATGTTGTGGATGAAAAGTTGGGATTTTTTTGTTTGCTCAATTTCTAAAAGTTTGTATTTTATCATATCCATCTAAACCTATTACTATTGGAAAAAAAATATTTTTTTGTTTTGTATTTTTCTCAAAATGAAAAAAAAAAGATTTTCTAATGATCCTTTTGATCAAAATAAACAAACATAGATTGCTATGCTATGTTAAAGCTCTCTGAACTTTAATCTTACAATTGAAAACATTAAAAAAAAATGTCATTAACCCTTACAGTGCTGAGCTGTTATACAATGAGTATACAAAATGGAATAACAATTCTAATGATTAGAGGCTAAAGTACCACACCCGTTTTAAGAATATGGATCTCATATAGTTATCTCCCTTAGTCAGTCAGTTATTTTGGTATAGTTTATAAATACAATTATTATTTTAAAACAAAAATATAGTGAGAATACTTTTATGTTTTAAATTACAATTTCAGTCAAATTAAAAGAAATTTACATTTATTTGATGTGATTCATTTTAGGGAAATGTTAGATTTTACTGTCAATGCCAGAGAATGGATGTCCAGAGACAGTAAAAATGTCATTGCTATTCATTGCAAGGGAGGTAAGGGTCGCACAGGAACCATAATTTGTGTGTGGTTGATTGACTGTGGCTTACTGGAAAGTGCTAAGGTAAAGTGGATGTTTTCTCTATCCTTTCTTAATTAGTTCCCTTTTCAGACCTTGTGGTCTATGGGGCAGATGATGTAAAGGGTCATCTGATTCTGTGGCCTACAGTTAACGAGGGTGTCTTGTGGCCAGCACAACGACCAACCGCCTTCACTTTTCCCCAACTAATGTCATGTACCCGTTAAAGCTGGGTGGACTCAGAGGTGCCCAAGGATCCCGAAATAAAAATCCCAGTCTTCACCAGGATTCGAACCAGGGACCCCTTTCTTATTACTTTGATAAAAATGTCTGTTGTTACAAAACTTACACAAACTAGTTTTTTTTTTTTCTTTCACTTGAGTATTTTGGTTTCTTTGTTATACAAATTTTAGACATTTCTTCAGAAATGAGGATTCTTATGTGCTAGTCCAAAATCCTACAGAACAACCGGACTGTCATGACAACAGTCTGAAGCACATACAACATGAACAGGATGCCTGAACAGGATGCCATTTTGTTTCTTTTTTAGAAGAAATTTTTTAATCTATACATTTCCTTGTTGCTTTGAAGGCTGTGTTATAATCAAATATTTTGTGTCTTGTGCCCTTCTGTGTTTGGGTAATGATGGATTTTAAATTTCTGAAACATCCTCACAATGATTTTATTTTTGGGTCTAATTAAGTTTTAAAATGATGAAACTTCACTAAAGATTAACCTTAGCTTTTTTAAAAAAATGTAATACTTATAATGTCCTATATATGAACTTTTTTAAATCAGGAAAGTTTAGAATATTTTGGTGACAGAAGAACAGATTTAAGTAAAGGCAGCACATTTCAAGGTGTGGAAACACCCAGTCAGGTAGGTTACATACAGCGATATGTTGATTATTTGGATTAATTGGGATAATCAATTGTTCAGAAAACCTAATGCAGATTATTTTAAACAGTCCATTTTACCAATAATATAAAGAAAATGCAAAGGGGGGTATTGCGCCCTACATAAACATTAAATTCAAGTAAAATATACAAAGGAACAAAGTGTTATAAGTAATAGCCAACCTTTATTAAATGAAATAATCACAGATCTTTCAATACACAACAGCAAGACCAATTAGATACCATACTGCATAAAAAAAAGTAGTAGGTTATTTCACATTCTGGATAACTGACTTCAAGATAAATGACATTCTACTGTATTTGAGGACAGTTTTACTAATTCATACTTGATAACCATTAATTGTTTTCAGAGCTTAGCTTCCTTTGTTTTGTAGACAGCATTTTTTTCACTACACACTAATTATAGTTTCACATTATCTCCATACTTCAAGTGATACCTCTGGTTTAGCTTACCTGTTTCTGTTAAGAATTGTTTCCAGAGACATTTTATGCCTGTCTTGTATTATCTCAGTTTCCCATTGCTGTTAGATGAACCAGAATCTTGTCAAATCTGAACTGAAAAACATGACTTGCCATCAATTCTTGATTTTTTTTTCCACTCAAAATGTTGCTATGCCTAACACTTGAAAAAAGCTATACCTTTGCAAACTTGGCTTAGAAACAGCTTATGAAAAGGGATGCATGTTTGTGTAAAATAGATTAGTTATGGTGTGGTCGAGAGGCTAAGTGCGGCTTGAGCTTGGCTTGCTTGGCTACCTAGAAGGGGGCTCGAGGTTCGACACCCGACTCGGGCAGAGTTGTGTTTACTGAGTGCCCAAAGGCAGCATGGGAAACCAACTCCTAGTTACCCCCTCCCCCCCACTGGTCCACAAATGAGATTGGACCAAAGCGCTCTGAGCATGCTGTAAGCATGAAAGTAGTACTATATAAAAGCTATAATAATTAGAAAGTTTGCTTATACAAATTAGTTTAAAATATTTAAAAACTTATTGAAAATGCTAGAGTTCACAAGGAATGGGAGATTTCAGTTCTGCATACTTTCCTACTAGGATTTTGTAGCAATAATAATATCAATTCAAGATCTAGATTGGTGGTAGTACATCTCAATATAGTTTCTAGAAAATAATAGTAATAAAATTTAGATTTAAGTATCTTCATATTATTTGATAGTATATCAATAAATAACTTTGCAAAATTTTTGGCATCATTTCTTTTACTTTTTTTGTGCAGAGTCGCTATGTTGGATATTATGAAAAATTAATGAACGTCTATAAAAAACAATTGCCTCCCAAAAAAGTTTTAAAGCTGAACTCAATAAAAATTACAGGCATAAACTGTAAGTCAATCGAGTTTCCTACATTTATTTTCAATCATAAAAGGTATTTTTTACTTTAATCTTTCAGTAATTAATTTTTTTAAAAAAAGGTCAATAAGCTTGTGTTTAGAATATTTTTGCAACTGAGAAGTTTGCAAGATAGATTTTTTTGCTTAAGAATGAGCAAATCTTTTAATTTCATTTTAAACTGTTTAATTTGTTTTTAGCTTTTAATTTTTTTTTAATCCCTTTCAAAATTAGATGCTTGAAAAACGATACATTTTTTTTTCTTGCATAACAGATGTTAAATTTGATGATCACATCACCATTTGCTTTACTTTATTTTCTTAAACTCCTAAGTTGTTAAACGTTCTAATACAATTTTCCTATCAATCTCATATGCTTAATTTGATGATCTGATCACTGAAAAGTATATAGCATTTAGTTTACATAATCCAATTAATGTAATTATTCTATTTACCAATCAATAATATTTTATGATCCAAGCTGTTGGCAATGGAGATGGGAGTGATCTGTTTATGGAGCTCAGACAAGATAGTCTGTTGATCTTTGAATGCAATCTGGGAACTCAGATTAACTGTGAGGTCAGTACGACTTTTAGTTCAGCTAATAATATGCTTTGAGCATTATTTAATTGCACCTGTCATGCTTCTACACAAAATTTGGCTCGTAGACATTGATCAGTTATGTGTGCCAAGATTAGTGTTTGTATGTGTGCCAAGTAGGGGTGTACCGGATAGTCGCTCCGGCTCCGGCCGAATATTCGGCACCTTTTCACTATCCGGCACTATTCGGCTCCGGTCGAATATCACTACCGGATAATAAACCGGATAGTAAAAAAACTACTGCGTAGTACCTGTATTTCTTTTAATATTGTTAGGGGCCTCCGCGCGCTAAGTCTTTTCCAGATACGCCATACGGAGGTAACACTTAAATATCGAAACAACACAGGCGAAATACAAACAACATAAAGGTGTCGACGCTGATAAACGATGTCCAACAAGAAGTTTAAACTAAATCTCCATGTTGATAAAAATATACAAATATTCACAAACAATGACTATGCACCAAATCTTATTTAGTACAAAGACAAGGCGTGTTAATCTAAATAGAAATAAAACTGTACATTGTAAGATCGCATTACATACATAGCAGCGATGTCTGGCACATTTTAAAAGCTTGTTTTGACCTTTGAGTGTTCTAGTAAACATGTAATATTCATTAACTACGTCACGCTGATAATCTGTCTAGATGCGCGGGTATATCTGCAGAGGTAGAGATGAGCACCCCCCACCTCCTTTTGTTTGTTTAGTCCATCACAGTGAGATCACAGATAGGCAGCTGACCACATTAACCAGTTGTCAACCTGTTGACACTGTCTAGAGGTCTATCTTAAGAGGGAACTAAGTTTGTTTACTTGGAGAAGAATTTTTATTAGGGGGCGGGACTACAAGCCATCTCAGTATAAGGTTAATCTGTTTGGGTTTGTTTATTATGAGATAGTTTGTCAATCAAAGGGTCAAAGGACCACAAGCCACACCGTTTATACTATTGGCCGGGTAATAAGTTTGTTTGCTTTGAGTTAAGTCTCAATTAGGAGGCTGGACTACAAACCAAACGTCTTACCAGTGGTATCTTTAAGGGAGGGCTCAAGAGACTCAACACGCCTAACTTCTTATTTGTTTAACCCAGGACAATGTATTGATAGACATTGACCATTCTTAAGCCAGAATGGATTAACGCAAATTGTTAGGACGTATTGACATTATCTATAGGTCAACAGATGATGACACTAAGTTTGTTACTTGGAGAGAAATGTATGGGTGTATGTAGTTTTTTCCTAGTTTTAAAACATTTAGAAAGAAAGCTAATTCCATTGCTTAATCCTATTGACTTAATATATAGGGCCTGAAGGAAAACCTTACAGTAAAATTTAACATCACAGAAAATAAATTGATCGCAGAAATAAATTGATCTAAAGCACCATAATATGCTGGATTGTTAAGAAACACTTGACCTCTGTAACTAGTGTACGGATAATTTAGCCTATCTATTTGCTTGACTGACCATGCCAATGTGTTATCTTTTTTTTTTTGCCTGCACACTAAACACTATTGCATATGCCCAAAGGAAAAAAAAACGCCTGAAGGTCAACACAATCATTTATACACACTACACTAGGACAACATGTGTAGGTTCACTATGTCTATCTGACCAGGTTGTTACAATCAATCGAACATAAAATCCATTTATGTTTCTTTTTTGGTAGGTAGAGTGTGGATGAGTTTTCGTCTATATTTGGTTTCCTCATTACTTTGATCTATTTATCAAATAAAATAAAATATCTTTTGCCGCAAACGGATTAATAAATATATGACCTACTACGCTTCAGATTCCAACTATTAACTAACAGCTATCAGTATTAAGTTCTTGAAGCCAGAACCAGAAACAGTCTTTGGACATAAAAATACAAGTCTGATGACCGATTGTTGTTCGAAATTCTTAAACACATACATTCAACCACCATACAAGCCAGATGAGAGATTTACATTAATAACTAGTAATATATATATTAACATACTTTACAGTGACCCTCCAACACACAGCCTATATGGTTGGTGGCTTTGTACATACACACAGACACGCTCATGCTATTCATGATGATGCTACACAGATTAATTTCTGTTTATAAATACTTTTAATCTTTAATAAATCAATCAGTAACAGGGTTTAAAACAATAAGGTATATAAAAGGAAAAAAAATACCAACAAATATAGGTATGTTATATAACAGTTTCGTAAAATGTTCAGCAATACAAGTTATTTACAAGATACTTAGGTATTCGGCTCCGGCTCCGGCCGAATATCAAATTTTACTATCCGGTCATATCCGGCTCCAGCCGGATATCGAAAAGTACTATCCGGTACACCCCTAGTGCCAAGATAAGTGTTTGTTTGTATGTGTGCCAAGATAAGTGTTTGTATGTGTGCCAAGATAAGTGTTTGTGTAAATGTCCTGGTTAATATATAGTTTGTGTATGTTTGCTGGACAAATTTTCCAACAAAACAAATTGCACATACTAAGAGTTGCAATGACATTGAGACCAATATGAGGAAAGCACAAACAGGGACACCCTTATATAGCTTGGCATCACACTTTCATTTGGAACCTCAGAGCAGTGAACACCAAGTGGGAAGAGACTTCAGACATTGCCAGTGACAGATGGTTGTGGAGACAGCTTGCCTCGTCCTCGTATAGTATGGCATCACACTTTCATATGGAATCTCAGAGCAGTAGACACCACCATGTGACAGATGGTTGTGGAGACAGCTTACCTCCCAATGCGCTGAACAGCCTGGGAGGATTTAAAAGTAAGTTTAAGTATATAAAGAGTAGAGGTATCAGAGTCAAGCAAGTCACAACTCTCAAAAAAACAATTCAGTACATTACAACAAGGTACAGAGAAGCCATTAGAGTTCTTGCTACAACAGTACAGAGTTAATAGGGTGGTTTAGATATTCATGTCAGAACATTGGTACAGTCAGTGTTAAGTGTTATCAATTGTACAATCGTCAATTATCGCCACCTGTTGATCAGGAAACATAAAAAGGACCAAGATGCCTGTGTGTAGTCACGAATGAACTCTTAATGTTGTGTTCGTTCTATTTATGTGAATGTATCAATTGTGTTGTCTTTATATGAGAAAAGAGTACTTGTAATCACAGTCTTAGTACTTAGTCTTAGTACAGTATAGGCTGTAATTTATTGGACATTAAAGTAAGTTGTCAACTTCTTTGAAATGGTAGTGTTGTGTGATGCAGTTTGAAGATAGCCTGAATAGTGAGAGTCTTTACAATGTATACTAATTAAATAAAAAGCCATATATTTGGTGTGGAAGCATTGTTATATGTTGAACAAACAAGTCCACTTTTAAAAAACTCTTTACATCTTTACATGGGATTGAATTCTACATGCATAACTCCTTTCATTTTTTGAATTAGTTTGATTTATGTCATACGTTGAAGCAACAATATGTTGCAAACATACAGACATAATCAAAACATTTAATACATGTGCTAAAAATGTTTTCGTAAAAAAAAATTATTATTTGTACTGAACAGGTTTTGAAATACACAGACAGTGACAGCATAGTAATCAACCTTAAAAACTGTCCCAACATTCAAGGAGATATTAAAATTATGTTTAAAACTAACAATGTAAGTATAAAGAGGAAACCTTTTTTTTTTTTTTTACTTCTTCCATTTTAATGGATTTCTTCAGAATAATTAAATTGAGCCTCTTTTTTTTTATTCCAGAAAAAGATTCCAATAGGTTATGATAAATGTCCATTTTACTTCTGGTTCTACACATCTTTCATTGAAGATAATCAGTAAGTTTTATATGTAGAGAAAAAGTTTGAATTAATTGATTTTGTTGCTACAGATTATCAAATATGTATGGATAACTGAATACAGAAATAACAAAAAACATTTTGCTACTAACAGTCAACTAAAGTTTAATCCAGTTATTCTGACCACATCAGACATGATCGTTTTGGTCCTGATAACCAACTAGTCTGATTATCAGATTCAACTCTTTACAAGGATTTGTTTCAGTACTTTAGGATTCAGTTTGAAAAAGGGGTGGGTCCAATTAACCAAATTTGGCTGTACCATTTTTGGTCTTCATCGCTTTTTGTTATTTGCCTTCTTTATAAGTAGGCTGGAAATTATGGGTTGCCAATTTTTGAGGGCACAGAACTTCCAGGCTTATTGGTCTGACTAATTTGTTTTATGTCTATGAAATGCTGTTTTTACAGCATTGAACCAACTAAAGTTCATTGCTGTATCAGAGGGGAGAGAAGGCCAATTCACAACTTATAAAGTAAGGCTTTCCACATAGATGGTATTTCTAACAACTGTCACCAGCTGTACTTGGCTCCCATTGACTTATTTCAGTAAGGCCTTTCCACATAGATGGTATTTCTAACAACTGTCACCAGCTGGCTCACATGGAATTGTGAATGGGAACCAAATGCAAATCTAACCCTTGTTCTTTTTTGTATAGTTACATGTAAACTTTGAAACTTAGCTTATACAGTTTGATCCAATTATCAAGTTTTGAATGGTGCTACAGCACCAACCATGAGCTGTTCTTTTACCTGAAAAATACATTTCTACAGCTTAGAATGTAGGAAGTGGCAAGGTGGCAAGAGTCTCCACAGACTCTGTTGTCAGATCGCACAGTCCAATAAACTGCAAGAGCCATATGTGCTAATGGGACCCTCTCACTTTATAAATGGGGCTTCTACTCCCAATTTGCAAAGGGCCATTATATTTGAAAGTCATATAACTCAATCATAAGAAAGTTATGTTATAAAATAATTTTTGTTACTCATTATGTTCTGATCTACCAATACACATTTTGTAAAAAAAAAAAAAAAAAATACATTTCTGACGTGTCCATTTCCAGTCTGTATATACCACGTGAGGAGTTGGACAATCCACACAAGCCCAAGACTCATCATGTGTTTAGAGAAAACTTTGCGGTAGAATTGAATTTTGAAGATGCCAGTGATTCCTTGTAGTTTTATAGACACTATCTTTTCAAGGACCTTTTATGTTGTTTTTTTTTAAATTTAAGGTATTACATTACACCTTCTTCTTACAGGTATTACTATACACATTGTTTTAGTATTATTGTACTCAATTGTATTGCCAAGGTATTAATGTACACATTGTTTTCCTACTGTGGGATACTCACCAAAAGAATATTAGGAATTCTTTTGCTGTCTGCTGCTGATAATGTTTAAAATGTTAATTATTTTAGTTTTGCATTTTATTTTTGCATTTACTTAAATTTCCAATTGTAATATTGGTCTAACTCCATTGTTATTGAAATACTAGCATCCATCATTACTAGCTGCTTTATACAATACGATAAAAATCGATTTACAAAGAATACAGTGGTATGCAAAAAAAGAGTTTACTCTTTCACTCCTAACTGACCATACCAATATTGATTCCATCAGAATGTGGTAAATAATTACGGTGAGAAAGAGTTTAAAAGTTTTGAAATAATGTTTATTGTACTTTAGCCTAATTATATTATTTACTTCATGAATTAATTGATGTTCAATTTATTTTAACACTAGAATCTTTATTGAAATAATTATATTATTATCATTGATCCCATTCAACTGAACTCCCTAAGGCATTTATAGTTATTGTTCACTATTTATATTGTATGTTTACCTTATTTCATTTTAAGTTTCATTCTCTTTTGTAAGACCTTTATTAGTTGATGAGCTTATATTTTGGACTTTAATCATTCCTACAAATTGTAACATTCATGTAATTTTTTTGTTAAAGCAATAGCAAACAACAACTTCCTCCTAAAAATGTTTATTTTGATATTATTTATTGTGATTTTGTCTAGCTAAAAATGCATTCCACTAGTCTATTTTATAATGAGTTTAGCAACTTTTTTTTTTATTCACTTTAAAAGTAATTTCAAGTTTGTGTATCTTTTTAATTAGCTGTTGTTGTATACACTTATTCCTATTTGTAAATCAATGCTTTATGGCATTGATTAAATAGAAACACCTATGACTATTAGACCAGGTCTTGAGTGTGTTTCACGTAATGTATTCCTTTCTTCCAATTCTGTTGACATTGTTTTTCCTTCAGGTTTTTCTTCCATTCTGCTGGTCACAGTGCACTGTATATTACTTAACAATTCATTTTTACTGGATTTTTTAAAACCTATATATATATATATATAACCTGTGAAGTTATATACGTCACCATTTTTTTTTTAAATTTGCAAGTTACTTTATCGAAACTTTGAAATGGTAATAAGTATCTTTGTTATGATATAATGTTGAATCCTTTGTCGAATAACCAGCTGGTCCTATTAACCTGATTCAATTGTATAGTATAATAGAATATAAATGGGTCATTCAGGATTTGGCCTGAATAATCATCTAGTCTGATTAACCTGTGGTCCAAGGAACCAAATTTAACTGTGTAATATCTTTTTACATGTTTTTTTTAATATGTCTTTGTATGTCAAGATTTTGTCTTGTGATTCCTCTTCATTATGAACAGTTGAGGCGGTCAAACAGCTGACTACAGTACACTGTACATTATATTCATCACAATAATGGTATATTACATTTATTAACTGTATCTGTGATCAAATGCAAAATGATAGCTTTATAAAATTTACTAAAAAGTCAATTGAGGAGAAATTTTTTATTTGACCAAATAACAGTCAACTTTGAAGCTTTCGTATTGATGTAATAATGGTAACTTGTGATCAAAAAGGGAGTAGGGGTCCTTTTACAACCCCTAAATGACATTGACAATAACTCCAATGAAATATTCATAGCAGCTTTGGCACTCACATTCAACATTCAAGAAACAGTTTCAACACAAACATTATTCTTCAGCCTGATGACCTAAAATCACAGAAGTTGCCTCCTGAATCCAACTTTTCAAAGTCTGTTAGTTAATATGAATGATTATTATCATTTGTTAATTTTAAATGCTAAAAAATGCTCAGTTGATTTGAAACCATCACTGAAGCCATAGTGCAAAGTAAAAATGCCATATAATATTGCCATTTTGATAGGGTTTAAAAAAGCTCTCATTTTCTTTTACATATTATAAAGTAGAGGTAACCCCTTTCAAACCTTGGGATCTATCAGGGCAGATGGTGTAAAACTTGTATGTTTATATAATAAGATTTTCTCACATTTAACAGTATAAAAAAAAATATCACATTGGATTCAATTGATTGACCCTACATGTCTTATCAATTGACTCAGGTAAAATTTGAAGCATGATAAGATCGCTCCGTAGAATTTTATTTCATAATCCTTGTTCAGCAACTTTATGTCAATGATTTAAGCTAGCCAATATTTTGAGGAATGATTGAAATTACCTTCCATATAATTTGTTCAGCATTTAAGGCAATTGGTAAAAAAAAAATTTTGTGCAAAAAAAGTATTAATTTTCAAGTTTGTTATAAGTGTGAGATTAACCAAAGAATGTTCCTTTCTGCGTGCAATATTTTTGTTTTTAAATTTCGAAACGTTTGTGATCAACAAGGACAGTGTTAACTACGTTGATTTCTTGATAAAGTTTGTTTTAAATACCTAATGGATAAGATTGTTAAAATTAATTATATTTATCCTAAAAGTATGTATTATTTTATTTTATTCATGTGATTGTTAGATCTATTTTTGTATTTCTTAAAAAAAAATATTTTCTGAGTTTTAGAGGCGAAGCTCTATGTCTTACAAACAGGAAAAACTAAAAATATTAAAATTTTTAATCCTGAAGACTTACTGTGAAAAAAATCCTTATAATTGTTTATAATTAGTTCTTAATAATTTGCTCTTTTTTTTTTTTTTCACTTTGTATATCTAAAATTTTGATGAGTAAAATAAAATGAAGAATATTGAAATCAATAAATAAACAAAAAAAAATAAACAAAAGAATGTAAGCTTTTAATTAGTATATTATTTTAGTTTTTTATTATTTTAAGTACTATCCTTTTCTAATAACATACACAGCGACTGTTACAAATGTAATGATTTAGATACATCTACATTATAAGCATTTCTATAGATATACACTATAATTATTGTGTAATTGATTAGATTTACAGTAATCATATTCAGTGACTGACATACATTTAATAGAGATATCCTGCATGTACAGATCTAGATTTTTTTTTACCTTTACCTATTCCTTATTCTGTTGGACAGTTGGGGAACCAAGCAAGACTCTTTGACCGTCTTTCATACCTTTGTCTTTTGCCTAGTTTAGAACCTCTTTCAATGGCATTCTTTTATGTTGTCCTCCCATCGCTTTCTCTGCCACTTCTTTTTCCTGGCAACGTTCCCTGAAGGAAGGTCTTTGTGAGCCCTGTGGATCTTGTAATATGGTCATAGATTTTTTTTTACTTTAGTTAGCAAGTCATCATGGGGTCCGATCGCTGCAGTAACCCTGTCTCTAATCTCTTGGTTTGTGATGTTGTCTTTGAATGTGATACCTAGGATCCTTCTGCAGCATCTCAATTCCATTGCTAGGATCCTCCTCTCTAGCTCTGCAGTCAGCGCTCAAGACTCACAAGCATATAGAAATGTGGCCATGACCAGGGAGCGCATCAGTATGATTTTGGTGCCGAGGGCTAAGCCTTTGTCTTTCCATATTAACTTAAGTTTTGAAAGGGCTGCTGTGGACTGTGCAATTTGGGCCAATAGTTTAGTTTTCATTCCTTCATCTGAGACAATAGCTTCGATGTATTTGTAGCTGCTAATACTAATCAGCTTTTCACCTCCGATAATGATGCCCCTTTTAAAGATTATTGACAATTATATAATTTTATGAAGCTGGAACTTGCAATTTTACTTTTACATTGATGTAATATAATAGTTGTTAACCCTTCAGAATGTGCAAGGATTCTAGAGGGGAGAATAACTTATGCTAAAATGTTCATATAAGGAACAGTAGTATCTTCAAATGTAGAATTATTTGATCTTAATCACGCTCTTTAAATTATGTCCCTTACTAGTACTTTTTATTTAAGCGTGAGTTTAAAAGTTATAAACAAAGAACCTTTAACAAAATGAGTCAATTATAAGATACATATTGTGTGCATCAATTATATATCCTTTCATGTACTACCTTTTGCTGTCTTGGTTGTGTGGTATGCATGCTGGACTGTCATTGTTCTCTTGGTGGTCCCATGTTCATTCCCTGCCCACTCCCATCCCCCATCATCCTGCAGGAAGCTTGGACCAGGAAGTAAACTATCGTCAGCTCTGAAGGAACACCTGAATTGTAAAACATTTTACAAACAAACATTTTTACTTTACACATTCTGAAACCAGATTTCTAACCATTTTATAATATTTTAGCTATGGCACATTTGTACAAGAATACTTATTTTATTTGGATTAAAATTATTGTTTCTATTAAAATATAATGCTTAAAACAGTACAAGTTCTTATGTAAAGATATCAATAGCTTTATTGTTCTCAAATGTTCTATTTTGACGAGAAATACTACTATTTTCATAAAGTTGTGTTTGCATTTTTCTATAGATATGTTTAACAAAGTTATTGACAAGGTATTATACTAAGTTTAATAAATTGGGATTTTAAGTATTTTTTTTAAAGGTGATTATAAGTTTTCAAAGTATAGAGTTCTTTATTAATTATATTTTTTCCTTCTGAATTTTAGATATTTGTCAATTTTAATTCTTTGTGTGATTCACATAAATAATTAATTGTCATTAACAACTTAATTCCATGAATAACTAAATGCCATACATCTCAATGCAAGCTATGGGGTTAATGAGAGTTTTAATTTTTAAAGCTTTTAACAAATGATTAATAATAATAATAATCTTTATTGTCCGTGAGGAAATTTGTCTTACAATTTGTGCATTACACCAAACAAAACATCAAGCCTAAAAAAAAAACATTCATACCTGACTCATTCAAAATTTACATGTGAAAAAATGATTGCTATCTATGGTAATTAGTTTGTGTTAGCCTCATTCAGTCATGGAATGACTGTGGTTTATGACTTTGGTTTATCTCATACTAATGAGATTGAAGTCTGGGCATTAACGATGGTTGGAACCATGTCACCCACACAGCAATTCCCACCTCTTCACACATCTGATGTGCTTAAAAGAATGGCAGGTGCCTGTACAGTTTGGAATCAGCATGTTTCAGATTTTACCAGGGTGTGGCACTGTGTGCTGCAAGCTGACTAAGAGTCACTGGTTCCTGACAAAGTCTCCCCTTTGTCTGGGTATAGCCTCAGGGCAGAAAAGGTTTGAGATTCAGAGTTTTTCTTCTTCTAGTAATGAGATTGACTAAATGCATGACACATAGGACATAATCATCTGACTAAATGCATGACACATAGGACATAATCATCTGACTAAATGCAT
>JADKLZ010000728.1:28290306-28307879 GCA_021533235.1 Biomphalaria straminea
GTGTGTAATGATTGAACCTACATGTACTGATATGTGTACACTGAAATGATTGGATAATCTTAATGGTTTCCTATAAGATCAGTGATACAGAAAATAAGTAATATAGTTTCAACTTATTTAATTCACAGAAGATAAGTAGATTTTATATTTTAGAGTATTATAAGCACAGATAACTCTATTTGTACCATGTACATCTCTTGTCATTCATTTCCTTTATCACAGTTTTAACAACAACCAAAAAAAAAGCACTTGCCTCCCTTACTCAGTATTTGTATTTCATTCAATTAAAATTATGTTGAATCCAAAACTGAATTTAAACTTGTCAATACTTTCCATTTGTCTTGTGTGTTGCGTTCTTTTGAAAGTATGTTGAGTTTGTAGAGACATGTTGAGCTTCATTTTAGAAAGCAATAGTACCAATGAATTCAGAATTCCGAGTTATTAAAACATTTACATTATACTTTCTCATACAGAACAATTTCCGTTTGTGTCAATCCCCAACCCTTACAATAATCAAAGAGGGCTAGGGTGGAGCGGTGTAAAGCGTTTTTTTTTTATTCTGAGCCACAGGAATACATTATATTGGCGCACATTTCACAATAGAAACGGGCGGCACCGCTCATTACTGATACTTGATGAATATTTGAACCACACAAAGATATAACTTACGTTTTGTAATTGACTTAAATCTTCGAGAAATTATTTTCGTACTAGTCTTAGCATCTCTGTAGTGTACCTATTTTTATCACGAAAAAGACGTCAAACTGGAAAAAAAAAGGATTAAATAGCGATGGCAGAAAAATGACCTTCCTTCAGGGAACATTACCAGGAAAAAGAAGAAGAGGTAGACAGAGAAAGCGATGGGATGACAACATAAAAGAATTGACGGGCCTGCCATTGAAGAAGGTTCTAACTAGGGCAGAGGACAGAGAGGAGTGGAGAACAATCACTATTGAGTCTTGCATGTTGCCCAAACGGTCCAATACAATAAGGAAAAGGTAAAAGTAAAAAAAAAGGTCTATAACAATAAGAATGCAAATACAAGTTTTCATTGTCTTTCAAATATAAGAAAAATAGTCGCTTCTTTGTCTCGTAATGGTGCACCACATTTGAGTAGAGCTATTCAATGTATTGGTTCTAGAACATAGGCCTACACACACAAAAAATACATCTACAATAATGTACTAGGCTGACATGCTGACTGGCTCGCAAAACCAAGAATTTTAAAGAAATTTTCAACAAATACTTAAATTGTTTGGTGAACACAAATTGCCAAAATGATGCGTAAATTTTGTCATCGTTGATCACAAACAGTTTTCAGCTTTAGATGTGGAAAAATTTTGCTCAGATGTTGACAACTTTACCAGTTTGTTAGAAATATCAAGATGACGATATTCAATTGTAACGCCTAAGATTTCTTGACGTCACGTTTTTTTTTTGTTTTTTTTTTTTGTTGGTATTAGTGTTATTAAGTGGTTAGACTTGTTTCGAAAAATGTTTTATAAATGTTTTACATGTTTTAGATGTTCCTTCAGAGTTGAAAATAGTTTAGGCTTACTTCCTAGTCCAAACCTCCCGCAGGACGACGGGGATGGGAGCGGGCAGGGTTTGAACCCGAGACCATCGATAAATCCAAACGGCAGTCCAGCGCGCAAACCGCACAACCAGGCATCCATCCAAGTTGATAAAATCTATTATTGACAGAGACTCTGTTATGACCCTTTAAGGATTAAATATTATTTCATGTTATCTAACAGTTTCAACCTTGCGCTTCGTTTATACCGGTTATAATTTTACGGATCTCTAAAAGGATTGTATAGCTACTTATAGGCCTTATTCCCTGTTTTAGCTAATGCCAGGTACCCATTAGAGCAGGTTGGACTCAAAGGAGCCCGAAGATCCCGAAATTAAAAATCCTAGTCTTGACCAGGATTTGAACCCCGGTTCGGAAGCCAAGTCTTTACCACTCAGCCACGTTATAATATAGCTACTTATAATTACCAAGTTTTAGCTCTAGTAACACAATTTTCACTACAATTAGTAAATTAGATAATTAGTCTTGAGAATTTCATTAATATTTGAACAATTTCCGCAGACCAACTTGACAGATTTTGCTCAATAGCTTCAACGTGTTTCAACAAAAGTTGTTTTGATAGGGTGTGCTGAATTTGAGAGAGTATATATAACCATAGTGTCTCAAATAAACATACAAACAAAAACCATAAGAACAACCAAAATAAGAACAATGCTTTTAAAAATTACAAAGACGATATAGGAGGGAAATATAGTTTGTATAGCCAAAATATTGTTATGACTCTGCGTTTCGCACCGCCATCCAGGCTAGTGCACAGGTGCGCACTTCTAGTGAACGGACTAGAACAGAATGTTGACATGTGAGAATAACGACTTCCGCCCACGTTGAGAGTGAAGATGGAGAAACAGTGCTAAATGAAGTTGTTGATTTATGTAACTGTCATGTCATGAAAATAAACATTGTTGTTCTCGTTGAGTTGCCTTTCCCTGAAGTTATTACAATATTTACATATTTGAATATATATTTAGTAGGCCTAAATCAATATTCAAAGAGGCATTCAAGTAGGAAAACAACGGGTTGGGTCATCTCCTCTTTTAAAAGGACAAAATGATTATTTCAAGATCAAGTCAACTTTAAAGAAACCATTTAATAATAATAATAATAATAATAATCTTTATTGTCCATAAGGAAATTTGTCTTACAATTTGTGCATTATACCAAACAAAACATTATAACTATAAAGAGAAACAGAATGTTCATTCACACCAGACTCACACACAATTTACATGTCAAAAGTTTACATCAGATTGTTACTGTTTAATGATTTGATTGCCAGAGGAACAAAAGAGTTTTTGTGTCTGTTTGTCTTTGCTATCGGTGTCTTATATCTCTTTTGTGATGGTAAAATCACAAAATCCTGTCCCAAAGGGTGATTTTTTATTTCTAGAATCTTTTTAGATTTTGTAAGGATATTTGTATCAAACAGCTGTCGTTTTAACGACTTTGCTTTAATTAATAAATCCATTTTAACTTCAACATAACTAGGTCGTAATTTGAATTAAATTCATTAACTAGGAAAATTAAATTGATGTAGACTATTTCATTTTTTTTAAAATGTTTGGCCCATACAAAAAAGTTTTGGCCCGCTCCTGATACTTTGATGTAGTGAAATACAAATGGAACCTATTCATCTGAAACCTATTTAGAAAATACTGAAACTGAAATCTGGTGGACTTTACTCACTTGTCAAGGTGGTCGCCTTTCGTATCCAGTTATCAAAGATGAGTTATTTTTTTTTATTTTATTTTCGTATAATTCTCTTCCCTAGTGCTATTAGAGCATAGAATGGGTTGCCTGAGCTATTAAGTACCCAAAGGCAGAGCGATGGATTGATGATGTAGAAGCAGATCTGCAACAGTTTGGGGTTAGGGTGTGGAGACGAAAGGCCCAGGAGAGATCTGAATGGAAAGATGTGTTGAAGCAGGCCAGAGCCCTCCATGGGCTGTAACACCACTGGGCTGGATGGATGATGTTTCATAATAGATAAATCTACAATAAGATGATGCGCAAACCACTGTTTTAAACCACTGTTACATAAGATCTGAACAAAGTGGTCGTCTCCTTTCCATTAGGACTAAAACTGAAAGATTTAAAAAACTCCTCTATCCCACTTTCGGTCAGAGTGGTACAAGATCAGCTGTCGAATCGTCATCGAGAAGTACATAGCGCTGATTGTGAATGTGTATGTGTTTTGTGTGTGAATGATGTTCGAATTTTTCATCGATATTGTTTTTATACCGTAAGTTAACCTACGCTGAGGTTGTTAATTGTAGTCAAACTTAATTTCCATTTGATTGGATCAATAAAAATTATCTATCTTACATAATACAGACATAATAATATGGACCATAAGATGTGCCATCATCTTTGTATCTTTCTGAGTATTTTATTAAGTTTTATTTTTATATTTGAAGATTATGGTTCAGTGCTTTATGTATAATTGCTACTTTACTTTTGAGTCTTCTATCCTGGAGGCTTTCTAAATTTAGTGATTTTACTAAAGGTGTTACTCTAGTCAAATGTGAATATTCGTTTCTTATGAGACTCACTGCTCTATTTGGTGTCTGTTCGGATCCAGTTTCTTAATGTTTTCTTGAGTTGAGGGGGTCCCAAACAGAGGATGCATATTCGATATTGGCCTAACCAATTTTAAAAAGCATTTTAGTTTTATGTTCTTATTTGATTTATAGAAATTTCTTGTAATAAATACTAATGCTTTGTTTGATTTTTTGATAGTTTCATCAATATGGGGATTCCATGACAGTTTTTCATTTATTATAACACCTAGGTAGGCCTATTTTGCGTTTTTATTCTGTATTATTGGTTTACCATGAATAAGTTAAGTGGAATTAATTTGTTTTAGTTTTTTTGTTACTCTTAATAACTGACATTTTTCTGGGTGGAAAGACATGCTCCAATTTGTTTCCCATTTCTGTAATTCATCTAATTCTCTTTGTGTCTTGTGTTGTTTTTATTGTTCTATATATAAAGCAATCGTCTGCAAATAATCCGACTTTTGTTCCTGCACTAATGCAATTTGGTAAATCATTTATGTAAGTTAAAAATAGAAGTGGACCTAAGACTGTTCCTTGGGGTACACCTGAGTTTACTGTTATTGGTGTTGATTTAGAGCCATTTATTATTACAGCTAATTGTTCTCTCCCTATCAGAAAATCTTTAATCCACTGATGCAATGGACCATCAATACCAAAATATTTTAATTTTTTAAGCAAACTATGGTTGTGAACTTTGTCAAAAGCCTTGGAAAAATCTAGTAAGATAACATCTATTTGTTCGCTATTATCTTATCTTAATTGGACCAATTGATTCATTATAACTAGTTCTTGTTTGCAAAGAAATGCCTTTATGTACTGCTGGGAGACTGATACGTGACATAAGCGGTATCAAGTTTTTTTTTTCTCCTTTTGACATCAAATGAAAATTTCATTCATAAAATATTCTAGCTAAAATTATTTTTTTGATGAGACATTTTTAACGGTCGACCTCAAGTTTTCCAGATGTGACAAATGTGTTGAGAATTCTTTTTCTCTTTAATATACACATGCCTTGAAATTTTAAAGGAAATCGTTGGAGCCATTTTCGAAATTATATATATTATTATAAATGTTTATTTTATCTTACATGATATACATACACACAAGAATTGCCCGCTGGCTTAAGATTAAACAATGCAAATAAAAATGACACAACATATAGTTGTAAATTAAAATGTTACGTGCAACAAAGTTGCACATAACCCTAAAAATTATGATAGGTAAAGGTAAAGGTAATATAAAAAGAAATTCGAACTTTTTCCGTTTATATACTATACTGTATTTTCAACATTTTAAGTTTTAAATATTTTGAATTAAAAACATGTTAATATTAATGAAATTAACATTAGTAAGTTCTATCAATTACAATTATCACGTGGGAAATATTTTTATATAATTTGTAAAATATAACTATATTAATATAGTTTCATTGATTTTTTTGTCTGTTAATAATAAAAATTGTACTAAGATAGTTAGGTTCCGGTAGTCTCCCCTAGTACTGAATAATTGAAATGTCATTGTTACTTCCCCTGACAGTTTTTTCTAAATATATTTTACACCTTATGAAAGTTAAAGTTTAATTTTAAAAATAACAAGGTTACAAAGACAGTTTGTAAGATACTGTTGTAACCCTGCCTTGTACCAGTGCTTGTGGTGCACCCGAGCACACTAGTGAACGAAAGACAGGAAGAAGAAGTGTTGTGGATCCAGCTAAAGTCAGAGTCTAAACAGTCTGTGGCTGAGTTCGGATCTGTCCTATGTGTTACATGAAGAACTGTTTGTGAGACCTGGAATGACACTGGGAAGTGTGTCAGTGGCAGGGTCGGACTGGCTTAAAAAACCGGCCCGGGAAATTTGGTCATGGTGGCGGCCCACTTCATCATTAGTTTCATATTAATTTTTTCAAGAATTTAATATTACTACTTATTTTTAATATAATTTAATTTTTATATATTTTTCTTTAGTTTCTATAATTATTTCATATATAATAATAATAATAATAATAATAATAATAATAATGAAATTTTAAAGTTCAAAAACACTACTTTAAGTTGTAAGCATGTTTTTATTTATTACATGTTCAAATTCGTAATTATGCAAACAACATTAAACTGTTAAATAACTCTTAGTTTTAACAACCTAAACATAAGAAACACTACAGTCTAAAATCTCAATCCACCATTAACTAGTATAACAGCTTTTTCATCGTTTCACTAGTCGATGCTAAAACATCAATGATTTCATTGTTATTGATTCTTGGAAGAAGGTCCTTCTCACAAGACATCAGCATGATTGATTGTAAAGTTGACTGGCTCAGAAAATTTCTTAATCTGTTCAAAATATATTTCAATTTTGAAAACGACCTCTCACAAGCAACTTGTGATGAGGTTAATTTCAAAACAAATTTGTAAGCCAGATACAAATTTGAATTAGCAAGACTGCAAAATAAACTTCTGGAGAACAAAATAACAACAAACAATACATTTTTTTGCAAGATT
Organism: Biomphalaria straminea; assembly: GCA_021533235.1. Classification (NCBI taxonomy): domain Eukaryota; kingdom Metazoa; phylum Mollusca; class Gastropoda; family Planorbidae; genus Biomphalaria; species Biomphalaria straminea. The sequence goes on from JADKLZ010000728.1 coordinate 28,296,954, forward strand.
TGCATTTATTTCTGTGGTTGTTGCCTGGTAATTCTACTGATTCAGACTGTTAAATGTTGTCTGAGACAGAGTCTGATACTTCCATTTCAAAGATCAAAGTATATTCTTCAACAGTTGTTTGAAAATTTTCCCATTTCCTTGCAAAATCCAATAATTCAGTTTGAAGATGATCTTTTGTTACAGTATCAGCATATTTTTTTAGCAACCCACTCAGGTGCTGCAGTGCGTCAATGGGCATTCTTTTCAGAATTTCTGTAAAATTTCTTGGATTTAAACAAGATAAATCAGCGTAAAGACTACCATGCTCAGAGAATCTCTGTTTTAAACTATTAATTACCGTACTTGATCCATAACCATGTTGTGAACATTTACACTAAATTTATCTTTCGCACTTTCAAGTGGTTGGCAGCCAGTGAAATTTGACCATGTGGAGTGTCACCAGAGAATACCGACCACGTCCTCCAACACTGCGCTCTTTACCAAGAGGCCCGCATAAGCCACTGGCCCCAAAACACCCCAATAGAAAGAAAACTATATGGAGAGCCCCCTGATTTGGAAACCGTTGCGCAGTTCATCTCATATATTGGTCTAGTCATCTGAACACTCCAACATAACAATGAGAACGAAGAAGAGGAAGTGGATGGTTGGCTATAATTCTTTTTTTTTTTCAAAACAGTCTGCACTTCAATGTCGAGCTTTCTTTTTTCTAGTTCACTGTTTGCGAATGTTGAGAAATTTGTAGCTGCTGGAAAAATATAATCACAATTTCTATCTACTTTGCTTAATTCATTGATACTGTCTTGAACCATCTTATAGGCTTGTAGTATATCCATCGCAGTTGTTTGCAAATATTCAGATAATGGCGTTGTGTGTTCAAATATTTCAGAAATAATTGTGCAGTTAGAATAAATTCAAAACTTGTCAATGACAGAGCTTTTGTTCTGTATTGGACATCATTATTGAATTTGTTTGATGTAGAAATATCATAAAATGTTTGTAGCATGTCATTGTACAAGAAATCGATAACTCGTGTTTCTTGATTGCCATGATTGGAATGTTTGATGAAGAAGTTTCCAGAGAGCTCTGTCTTTTGCCCACCAACGGGTTTCACCCATTACAGATATGTATTTCAATTTGCTAATTTCACGCCAAACATCAAATACAAAATATGATTCCCGAAGAAAGACTGCACATGTGTTTAAAACCCCAAATAAAGTAACAACTTCATCCGCTTTTTTAGTGACGTCACCCATTACCAAATTTAAGACACGAACATAACACCATACATGAATCTGAAATTTAACTAGGCTCGTAACACAAAGTAATTATTTTGCTGTTTCAGTTTGTTTATTTTCAATACAAACTATTATTTGAAGATATCAATCAACGGTAATTTCAGTTAAAATTAAAACTATAATAACTTTCTTTTGGCAGTTGGCAGCTGCCGGCCCACCGGGAATTTCCCGGTGTCCCGGCGGGCCAGTCCAAGCCTGGTCAGTGGTCTGTCCTGTGTTCTTGTAGGAAGTAGGATTCTAAGAACTTAAGACATTAGTTTCTGTGACTTGATAGATGAAGTCCATGCCTGTTACTGTTAGTTTTGTAGTGTAAATAAATGCCTAGTTAATTGTTAACTACTGCCTTTAGTTGAGTGCCTACCTAAATTATTACAATACTAAATAGACTTTTTCTCTTTAAAAAAAGTAACTATTTGTGTGTGTGCATGTGTGTGTAAATGTAGTAATTAATATGACAGAACTTACATAACTTATATATAGCAATATATTTGTTAAAAAAATTGTTTTGACTATCAATCTAAAACCATAAAGCATAAATCTGTACAAAAATATGCTAAATAATGGCCCCCCCTACTAAAGTGACTGTATTAATTGTTACTATCAATAGTGAATAGTTGTAAAAGTGGTGTATTTTTATGAAAAAAAAAACTGCTGGATTTTAAAAGTTAGATTTTTTTATTTCAGAAAAGAAAATAAGTGACCGTTGCATCAAAACTTTCAATTGTCGAAAATATTATGATGTCGAATATTCCCTATCTTTTCTAGATTACGATAAACTGGATGGACGGATGGACAGACATTCCACACAAAACTAATATCATCTTTACCCCTTGCTGAGGCTGCTAAAAACTAATCTGAGATTAAAGTGCTACTGCATCATTTTAATCAGGGTAGGACAAATTACAACCCGTCGGCCTGCTGAAGTATTTTATGCTGCCAGAAATAAGGTGTGCCCATAGATTACATATATTATGCAAATATCTATATAAATTATTAAAACTTCTGATTCTTATTACTTACATTATGATGAAGAGGCTAAAGAAACATTATCTCTACATGTCATTCTAAAAAATTAAAAGTAAGTAAAGATTATTCTTATTGGCATTATTTTGAAACATACTCAGGCCAGAATTTATTCAAAGCAATGATGAACTGTATTGAAAGTGTTAGGTTCCAATGGAACAAGATAGCAAGTGTAACAACTGATGCAGCCCAATCTTTGACTGAGAAAATCATAATCTACAAACAAATGCTTTGAAAATCAAACATATTATTGACCCAGTTATCTAGGTGATCAAACTTATGAGAGCTAGAGGTTTTAACCATAGGAAGTTCTGAGAACAGCTTGAAGATTTTGAAACAGATTAATTTGATCTGCTGTACCATAGTAATTTCCCCTGGCTTAAAATATGCAAGATATTTAAAAAATATGAAATCTGAAGGAAGAAATTGTTATACTCCTTATATTTTTTTACTAAACAGGTTTTGAAATATACAGACAGTGACATCATAGTAATCAACCTTAAAAACTATCCCAACATTCAAAGAGATATAAAAATTGTTTTAAATTAACAATGTAAGTATAATATCCAAACTTTTTTCCCCTTTTTCCATGGATTTCTTCAGAATAATTAAATTGAGCCTCTCTTTTTTTTTTCCAGAAAAAAATTCCAATAGGTTATGATAAATGTCCATTTTACTTCTGGTTCTACACAACTTTCATTGAAGATAATCAGTAAGTGTTGCGTGTAGAGAAATAGTCTGAATTAAATAGCTACAGTAATCTCAAATATTTATGGATAATCAAATCCAAAAAACAACAACAAAAAAAAAAGCCATTACGGTTAACTTATTCAGATTAATCCAGTTATTCAGACCACATTGGACACGATCGTTTTGGTCCTAATAACCAGCTGGTCCAATTAACCAGACTCAACTCTTTACAAGGATTTGTTTCAGTGCTTTAGGATTCAGTCTGAAAAATGGGTGGGTCCAATTAACCAGATTTGGCTATATTCCTAACCATTTCTGAATCTTCATTGCGTCTTTTTATAAGCAGGCTGGAACTTATTAGTTGCCAATGTGTATTTCCAGTCTGTATATATATACCACGTGAGGAGCTGGAAATCCACACAAGCCAAAGACTCATCATGTGCTTAGAGAAAACTATGTGGTAGAATTTAACTGTGTAATATCTTTTACATGTCTTTTTTTTAAATATCTCTGTATGTCAAGATTTTGTCTTTTGATCCTTCTTCGTTATCAACAGTTGAGGTGGTCGAACAGCTGACTACAGTACACTGTAGATTATATTCATCACTTAATGGTATATTATATTTATTAACTATATCTGTGATAAACTACACAAAGATAGCTATATAAAATTTTTTAAAAGTTAATTGATGAGAAATTTTTTATTTGACTAATAACAGTTAACTTTGAAGCTTTTGTATTGATGTAATAATGGTAACTTGTATCAAAAAGGGAGTTGAGGTCTTTTTGCAACCTCTATATGCTGTTGCCATGAGTGTTTATTTTCAATAACTCCAATGGAATATTCGTAGCAACTTTGGCAAACACATTCAAAATTCAAGAAACAGATTCAACACAAACATTATGTTTCAGCCTGATGACCGTCACAGAAGTTGCTCTATATTCGTTTTGTTGGATTCCTGAATCAAACTTTTCACAATCTGTTAGTTATAAATGATCATTATAATTAGTTAATTTTAAATGATAAAAATGCTAAAAAAAATAGTTGACTTGAAACCATCACTGAAGCCATAGTGCAAAGTAAAAATGCCATATTATATCTTTTTCTTTTATATATTATATAGTAGAAGTTTCCCTTTTCAGACCTTGGAACCTACAGAGGCAGATGGTGTAAACTTTTTAAGTTTATATAAGAAATTCTCAAATTTAACAGTCTAGAACTTATCATATTGGATTAAATTGATTTAAATGTCTTATCAATTAACTCTGTAGTAAAATATGAAACATTTTAAGATCACTACGTAGAGTTTTATTTCATAATCCTTGTTCAGCAACTTTATGTCAACGATTTAAGCTTGACAATATTTTGAGGAATGATTATATATTTCCATATATTTGTTCAGCATTTAAGGAAAAAATAAAAAGCATTGCAAAAAAAAAAAATAATTAAGTTTTAAGTGTGTTATAAGTATGAGATTAACCGAAGAATGTTCCTTTCAGCATGCAATATTTTTGTTTTAAATTTTGGAACATTTGTAATAAACAAGACAGTGTTAACTACATTGATTTCTTGTTTAGTTTGTTTTAAATACCCAATAATGGATTAGATTTTTCTTACATTAATTATATTTATACTAAAAGTAATTATTATTTTATTTTTTTAATGTAATTGTTATTACTATTGTTTTGTATTTCTTAAATTTTTTTTTTTTTAAAGTTTTAGATAAAAGTTTTAGAAACAAAGAAAAAAAACAGGAAAAACTAAAAAATATTAAAATTTTTAATCCTGAAGACTTACTGTGAAAAAAATTCTTACAATTGTTTATATTTAGTTCTTTATAATTTTTTTTTTACCTTGTATATCTAAAATTTTCATCAGTAAAATAAAATGAAAAATATTGAAATAAATTAATTTAAAAAAATGATCAAGAAAATGTATTAAATATATATTACACATTCTTTCTTTGTTACTTTTATAGTAATTAAGAACTTTTGTAATAAACTTTTAATTAGTATTTGTTGTTGTTATTTTTCTATTGTTTTAAGTAACTATCTCTTTTTTATTTACATAAACAACAACTGTTATAAATGTAATGATTCAGATACACCTACACTATAAGCCTTTCTATAGATATTATACACACTTATTGTGTAGTTTATTATGCATATGGTGGCTTAGGTACACATAAATACAATAGAGATATCCCGCAAGGTGATCTACATTGTTATGGTTGTGTATATTGTAACGAACTTCTCTAATCAGGCCTTCTGCAAACACTGCTTAACATAAATACAGCACATCTAATACAAGAACTTAACAAGAGCTTCATGAATAACAGTGGCGGTTTAATGACAAACACACAACACCACAGCCAATACGACATAATTGGCTCCACTATCTACAAATGCTTAAGAACAATACAACTGCCTAACTAACACAAGTCTCTTTAAAACGCGTATATGCTACATTTTCAAAGACTGTTCATTCACACACAGTTCTAACTGCACGCTTGCTATCTGCTGGACTCCACTGTACAACTCTAACTGGACTACAATTCTGACTGTTCTCCCCACACAGATAACACATTCTCGTCCTCGCCCGTTAAAGCTCGGGTCATGCGCAGATCACAGGTCACAGGGACAGTAGTTGGTTGACCTGTGTGACTAGTCGCCTAAGCATGTATCAGTGGGTCTCACACGTACACACATTTTAATGCGCCACTGGAGATGTAACAATATGTTATGAAATGTATCTTGCTATTTTAATCTTATATTGATTTAACATAATAGTTGTTATGATTTCAGAATGTGTATTTTCTTGTTTGTTTTGTCAACTTTTAGAGGTAAAAATTTGGTTAAAATGTTCATATATGAAACAATAATATCTAGAATTATTTTTGGCTTGATCTTATTCATGCTCTAAATTATGTCCCTTACCAGTACTTTTTATGTAAGTGTGAGTTTAAAAGTTATAAACAAAGAACCTTTGACAAAAATGAGAAAATTATAAGATACATATTGTGTGCATCTATAAACCTTATGCTGTCTGGTTGTGTGCTATGCATGCTGGACAGTCGTTGGGCTGTCTTGATGATACCAGGTTCATATCATGTCTACTGCCATCCCCCATCAGTTGCTTCCCGCCTAAGTGAAAGGAGAAACAGAATTAGAGAATGGTTCGATCCGGCTAGAGTTATAGAAGGAATCAACGCCAAAGGAAAGGCCAGCAAGGTGAGGATCTGTTAAGGTAAAGTAGTTTCTGCAAGTAGAAGCCATTCCATGTGGTTTGGGAATGCAACATTTCTTGGAACTACTAGAATGGATAGAGAAGAGACACGTATCGTGAGCCTGTGACAGTGTAGGATAGAGGTGACATAGGCAGTGACAGTGTATGACAGAGGTGGCATAGGCGGGGACAGTGTAGGATAGAGGTGACATAGGAGGAGACAGTGAAGGATAGAGGGAAAGTAAAGACAGGGAGGCAACAGTGAACCTAGTTGGCCAGATCTGAAAACCAAGACTACTATGTTTATGATGTCCTCATATTAGATGTATGTAAACAGTCGTCGCCTGTTACAGTTTACTTTCGAGTGTGTTACGTGCCTGAAGTCTACAAGATATACCACAATTTTGTCATCCTTATTTTAGTCACACAAGAAGTTGCAACGTGGAAAAAATCGTTTCCGGAGACGTAAAATGCCATAGAATTTAAGCGAAAAAAAAACAACACATTAAAAAAAATAAATTTAAGTGCTTAGAATAGAACCAAAATTTGCTTCAGTAATTGATTTAAGTAAAAAAGGGCGCGGTGGCTGAGCGGTAAAGCGCTTGGCTTCCGTACTGGAGGTCCAGGGTTCGAATCCTGGTGAAGACTGGGATTTTTATTTCGGGATTTTCGGGCGCCCTTGAGTCCACCCAGCTCTAATGGGTACCTGACATTAGTTGGGGAAAAGTAAAGGCGGTTGGTCGTTATGCTGGCCACATGACACCCTCGTTAACCGTAGGCCACAGAATCAGATGACCTTTACATAATCTGCCCTATAGACCACAAGGTCTGAAAGGGGAACTTTACTTACTTTTTTAATTGATTTAAAGAGGTGAACGTAGGCTGAGCAGGGAAAGAGGTCAAAATCACAACATTTTAACGCGAAAGATCGAAACAATATAACGGATGTTTGGTTTGGGGCAACACCGTTACAAATATATAATTAAGATCCCGAGAATGTCCCGGCAAAAGAGAATCAATACACTCCACTCGGTGCAATAGAACTTTTTTTTTCTTCACCTTTTTTCCCCCAAGTTTGTTGAGTTCACAGTCCATTGGAAAGGCAGAGCACCGCCAAAATGTCATTTGTATTCATCGAGTTCTTTACTTGAACATAAAACGTTTATTTAATATATAAAAGAAAGACTGGAAAAGGATTTTTTTCATTCTAAAGACAATTTGACGTTTTGAAGCCGCCAACGCCCTAAGCAGTCGGCCTTCAATTTTTGTTTGCACCGAATGACTGGTGGAGTTTTATGTTATGCTAGTCGTTATTTTGACAAAGCTTATATCAAATCACTATGTCTTTCTATCTTTTTCTTGGTCAGGTAATTGTTTGAGTGGATACTTTCACTCCCATAGGAGGACAGAGCCTACAATGGAAGACACACACAAAGTATAAAGTCAAATTATAATTTAAGCACTAAACCAGTGGCGTACTTAGGGTATTAGAAAGGCCTACCGAGTTCCCTCCAAAAAATGAATCAGAACATTGTTTATTTCAGAATTTAGTGCTATTAAAACGTTTACAAAAAAAAACAAAACGTTCTTATACAGAACAATTTCCGTTTGTTTCAATCCCTACCTGTTACTATAATCAGAGAGGGTTGGGGGTGGAGCCCCTAATCCGGCTCGTCACTTTGTTTCCAGTAATGAATTAAAAATAATAATTTCACACACAATATTAGCGTGGTCGAGAGGCTAAGTGTGCTTGAACTTGGCTTGGCTACCTAGAATGGGGCTCGAGGTTCGACACCCGACTCGGGCAGAGTTGTGTTTACTGAGTGCCTAAAGGCAGCACGGAAAACCACTCCTAGATACCCCTTCCCCTCCACTGGTCCACAAATGACTTAGTCATTAAAAGTATTAGACAGGTGACTGTATTAGATAGGGGGGACTGTACATAACTAACATATTGTGTTCATTCTAGAATTTGCTACGTGCAACAAAAGTTGACCGACCAGAAATGTTCGTCAACAGGCCCAGAAGGTTCAAGGTCCAATAGAGAAGGAAACCCACCCGGCTGGAGTGTTAGCTTAATTAAGTGTATTTTTTTAAATTTTTATTATGTTCTTTTATGTTAAGATATTTTAATGTATTCATGCATATTATCTTTTTATTATTATGCTTTTATGTATTTTTTTATGATGATTTTTAATTTTTGTATGTATGTTCCATGTAGGTTTTACTAGCTGTGTTGCCTGTTTGCAACCTAGTAGGGATTCAATTGGATGTTGTTTTTTATCAGTATTTTTAAGTCATTATTGTGCTCTTAACAGCCAATATTGTACTTGAATTGGTAGTTGTATGCTGTTAGTACATTTTTGTCATGTAATTTTCGATGTTGCCGTCAAGGCCACGAAAAGTTATTTGCCTTGGAGGCCATGACATAGTCAAATGTATTGTAGCCTACTGTAGCTGCCTTTTGAAGGCGTGAAGTATTTTCTTATATAGTTGCTTTGGAAGGCATTTTAGTTTTTTGTAGTTCTCGCCTTTGGAAGGTGGAGAATATTTTGGTAATTGTAGCCTTTGGAAGGAGTGTAATGTTTTTTAGTTGTGACTTTTTGAGGCAATTCATTTTGCTCATTAATGTCGTTTATTTATGCATAGTGGGTGGATTATTTTTTCAGTATTTGTGTGTGTCTTGTAGCCCTGTATTTTTGTTATAACACTGTAACTTCAGGTTGTGTTATGACACTTTGAGTGTTACCAGTTTTTTGTTTTACTACTATTTTTGTGTATTTTGCCATCGGGCTGAGTATGTCAGCCATGTGGTACTTATAATGTTTTATGTTGGGTCTTGGTGACCATAGTTGCCTTCAGTGGCCGGCCATAAGTCTGTGTGACTATGCGCCTGTTGGAAGCCTTGGTGGCTCCGTGTAAGCCTGTGTGACTTAGTGTTAGCCTGGGTGGCTAGTGACCTGTTTGAGCCTTGGTGGTTCCTGTTAGTCTGTGTGACTAAGCTTAGCCTGGGTGGCTCAGAACCAATTTGCTTAAACCATGTATTTTTTTGTAGTATTTTTTATTTCTTCTTGAAAGCTGACATGTCCTATGTACTACTAGATTGCTTGAATTTTTTTGTATTATGTATATTTTTTTATGGAAGTTTTCTTACTTTTTTTATTTTTGTGTGTGTGCTTGTGTTTTGCGGGGACGCAAAAGTTTTGGGCGGGGGTGAGTGTTACCTGGCAGGTTATATATTATTTTTTGGCCTCTTAATTTTTAGTATTGTTTAGGTTTACCTGGCCAGTTGACCACAATAAAAGAACCGGTTTTAGTTAAGTGACTTCCTTTTGTTGTACCTCGACCCCCATGTCAGTCTAATTAGTGGGTCTGGTGTCAAGTCCCGGCTGGGGCTGCTTGCTATCATTCCCGCAATTAAGTCTGCTCGCCTCGCCATTAATCTGCCATTATGCCTGTTTGTGTTAGTATAAGATAGTATCATAGTTCAATTAGGGTTTATTATATAGGTTAAGTTGTAGTGGTTGTTTTTGAGTTATTGGTTAGTGTGTGTATTTAGGCAGTGGATTAGTTGTTTTAGTTAGTTGTTTAGTCTTAGTTTGAGATGAGTTGGTCTATCAGTATTTTTATTACTCAGTCATTTAGTTTAATTTTGTGTGAGGGTACATTTTATTATTGATTAATTTTGATTTATTGATTTATTTTGTTGTAAATAAAAGTATGTATATATAGTTGTTTATAAATTTAGTTTGGTTACTTTATTTATAGTTGTCGTTTTAGCTTAGTTAGCTAATTTAGTTAGTTAGTTTTAGCTAGTCTGGTAAGTGCCAATCTGGTCACTCAGGTGAAGTCCACCCTCTGGTATTGCACCAGAGTGCACAGAATGAACCCGCCCAGTAGCGTCACCACCTGGCTACTGGTAATTAATTGTTTAGCTGCGTCAAATTGGCAGAAGCGCCTGTGACCAGCGTAACACATGTTTCGGATGTTCCTTCAGAGTTGAAGATAATTACTTCCTAGTCCAAACCTCCCGCAGGACGACGGGGGATGGGAGCGGGCAGGGTTTGAACCCGGGACCATCGATAAATCCAAACGACAGTCCATCGTGCAAACCGCTCGACCAGGCAGCCATTTTAATTCAAATAGGCTTAATCAATGCTTCAGTAATGACTTATTAGACCAGCCCTACACCTGATATCATTAAAAAGCTATGGCTATATCAACTGACTGTCTTTATGTTTGGTAGACAGTGTAAGTCTCCTACACTTTTCACAACTATTCCAAAACGAAGAAATTACACAAATCAATTTTTAAAATTTCAATTAGTCAATTTATTACTGATATTTTTTTGTTCGTTTGAAAAGGGAAAAGTATCCTTCAGTATTCACAGATATCTAAATCTGTAGGGTTTGTTCACCTCCCATAATTGTATAATTTTTACTACACCCATTCTCGGATCAAGTTGCAGCTTTAAACAATTTTTTATGGTACCTAACCAGGTGGCGTAGCTAGGGTGGTGGGAGGAGGGGGGGAGAATTTGAAACCCCCCGGGCCCCCAAATTAGTGTTTATTACTTTAAATATTACATACTACGCAAAATGCAGGGGCACCCAAAAAGGTCAAGCCCCCAAATGATGACAAATTCCTACGCCTCTGTACCTAACAAAGCTCCTAGCTACGCCTCTGTACCTA
>JADKLZ010000728.1:28307979-28335488 GCA_021533235.1 Biomphalaria straminea
GATAGAAGTATAGATATAAACGAAGTCGGATAAATTAGCACACAACAAGAGTCAGTATCTCGGGAGTATCTGCTCTGCGACAATTTCTCAGTGACTGTCTTTTAGTCATGTGGGTCAATTAGAGGCGTACAGAAAATGTTGTTGTTTCTTTTTCCCCTCCCCCCCTTTGTTTTTATAGTTCCCCCTTTTTCTCTTTGTTTTTTCTTCTTACCCTCTCAGGACTTAAGTATAGTACATGTCTCTAGACTGCACGAGCATGCACAATATTGACAATGATGGTGGAGAATGGACCTCATTCACCCATCGTAAACAAACAACATTTAGCCATGTGATTCTATATATATTCTATACAAATTATGTAACCCATAAAGGCTGTCACGTGATACGTAGTTTTTAATTGTTTTATCAATATTATTACGTGGCTAAATGTGTTTATTTACGATTGGTGAATGGGGTCCGTTGTTGTTGCAACATTCGTAAAGCAATAACATAAATGTAAAAAAAACAAAAAACAAAAAAAAAACAATGTTACAATGACAGTTGTGTGGAAGTGGTCTAACCAGGCAGGTAAAAAAAGGCAGGTATGAATATTTTCAGAAAAAGCATCAGAATTAAATTCTATCAATAATAAATGACAGAGAAAAATGAAGAAAGAAGGTTGACAGATCTTAGGCGGTGCCCCAGCGGTCCAGCAGACCAAAGAAAAGGTGAATGTGAAGCTAAATGCGAAAATGGCCAAACAGATGTCTTATAATGAATATTTAATTGATCTATTTGTTTTGTAAAGGGTCAATCTCTTATTCAATTCCTCAGAAAAAAAAATCCTTTAGTTAAGCGTTGTAAGGCTGCGGCTGACCAGTCATACTGCAGTTTACGCGATAATATGAAAACCTACATATTAATTGTTATTTTAAATTTTTGTTCAACATATATGCATAATAAATAGATTTTTACTCTAAAAAAAACATTATTTTCGGGTAAATGTAGTAGTTATTAGGATAGAACTTACATAATGTAGCAATACAAATGTAAAATAAAAATTAGTTTTTTAGCAAAAAAGTCTAAAACCATTTGAATATGTGAAATTCACTACCCCATACCAAAGAGCCTCTAGTGTTCGTTGCTATAAATATATAGCATCTACAAAAGTGGTGTGTATTTTTACGAAAAAAAAAACTGCTTGCATAAGTGATTTAAAAAATTAGATTTTTCGTTTTTAGAAAAGAATAAAGTAGCCGTTGCATCAGAACTTTGAATCCACTAAGATATGATGTCGGATTTTCACTAAGTTTTCTAGTTAACGAAATATAAACGGGACGGACGGACATTTCACACAAAACTTATAGTCTTTTCCCCTTTCGGGGTCCACTAAAAAAAAATAAAACAATAAGTGTTGTCTTTTATAGAATCGTACTATTTTTTAAATAATTTGCATTAATATCTTATACAAAAAAAAAAGTAGTCCAAAAATTTTAGAGTAAATGGAACTCTTATATTTACAAGCAATTTTGTATTTAAAGCCCAGAGGGCCTTGCAAAAAGTTTTGGAATTTTGATAGCAACAGTTCCTAAACAAAATGTTAATTTGTGGAATACATTATTAATAACAAAAATTAAAAATTTCTAGTTATGTTTATTTTGCATAAATTGTAGGCTATATATACTTGTTTGAAAATTTTAAAAAAATCATATTAATAATTTCATTAAATACAAACAAAAATAAAATAAAATATATAATTATTATTGACTATGTTGTAGAGAAATAATATTTTAGGGAAAAGTCAAAACCTTTTGTATTAACTTATACGTAATCGTTTTATTCTCCCTTGTAAATATTAATTACATTTTCCGTATTACCTCCCCTATTCCTAGTCGCGTTTCTTTCATGCAAAGAAGGAAAAAAAAACAGTGCATCTGTGACTTTCTTATGCATAACTTTCCAACAAACTTTGTAAATAATTTTTTTTTATTGTTTTAGTTATCCTTCTGTCACATTGGAGCAATAAAAAAAAATAAGTTCTCTTATATATCATTGAAATTGTTGTGTAGAGTTGTGCATCGCACATGGAACCCTAAGCAGTGGCGTCACTTGGGGGAGGGGAGGGGTGAGGTCCGCATCGGGTAACACCCGTTAGGGCAGGGGTCTCAAACACGGAGACTATTTTTGTGCGCCCGCGACCATGTCCGCGAATTAAGAAAAAAATAGAAAAAATTTACAATGACCACATAGTAAGAATGAAAATGCACAGTAAATGACGTGTCACTGTCGCCCACCGACCACTTAGGCTTTCAGCAGAAGCTGGATGAACGCTGGCCTGATTCTAACCGCTAGCCGCCAGCAGTGTGTTCAGAGAAGGTTGGTGTTGGATTAATGGTAGAGAAACGGAATCAGCTCAGCTTTGCGGGACGTTTTGCATTCTGCATTCTGCACCAAGAAGCATTCTGTGGCTAAAGTCTACAAATGAAGAACGTGATGGATGTTGCAGTGAAGACGGTTAACTTCATACGTGCACGGGGTCTCAACTACAGACAGTTTGTGTCATTTCTAGGTGATTTAGAAACAATATGGAGAGTTGCTGTATCATCCGGAGGTCAGATGGTTGAGTTGTGGAAAAGTGCTGCAGAGATTTTTTGAACTGAGATGGGAAATAGCATTGGTCATGGCAATGAGAGACAGAGACATACCTCAGCTCAGTGACCCAATGTTTTTGTCGGATCTTGCTCTTTTACTGACATCACGCAACATCTCAATGCACTCAATTCACAACTACGGGGCACAAACCAGCTGAATACCATGATGTTTGACCGCATCAAATCATTCACATGCTAGCTGAATTTGTGGGCCACTCAACTGACAGATGGAAACCTGGCTCATTTCTCTTTTCTACATAACGGTTGAACCACAGTGCCTGAAAGACTACGTAGACATCCTCTCCAGACTACTGGAAGATTTTGAACACCGCTTTCAGCAATTCACTGCTATCGAACCACAGTTTTTCCTTGTTGCCACTCCGTTCGCAGTTGACGTGAAAAACTTTCCAAAGGAAATCCAGATAGAACTATTGGACCTGCAGTGTGACACTGTTCTGAAGCAAAAGTAAGCTGATGATGGCGTTCCAGAGTTCTACCAGTTTCTTCCCTGAGAAAAGTTTCAAAACTTTTCTGCGCAGCTTCTAGAATTCTAGCGATGTTAGGGAGTACGCACGTTTGCGAACAGTTTTTCTATAAAATGAAAATTAACAAAACAGCATTACGATCAAGACTGAACATCTCATAGCAACCTTGCGGCTTGCCACTACACTCGATTTCAGAGGCCTAACGTCGATAGTCTGGTCTCTGCCAAACGCACTCAAATGATTTTTTTTATTTATTTTGTATCTTTTGAACTAAAGTTTCTGCTTTCTTATTAGTGAAAGAGACAACGTCAACTTATTTTAGTAAACTAAACTGCCTGTGCATGTAATAAACTACATTAAATGTAATAATAATTATAAACACTTTATTTTAGCATTTAACTGCAGTGACAGTAGTGTTCGTAAAATTTAATGAAAAAACATACTCTTTTCGTGGTGCGGCCCGCTGACTGGTTGTTACTTTCCACTGCGGCCCACATGCTGATATGAGTTTGAGACCCCTGCGTTAGGGCGTGACACCCAAGTAAAAAATGCACTTTGGGAATAACTGACAATAAAAAAAATAGTAGCTAAGTATTGGAACATGTTATTTACAATTAATAAATATACCTATACACTTTTGTTCCCTTTCAACTAAACATATTTTTTTTTAAAAGGAATTCTATCAAAATGTTTAAAATGTTATACTTATTATCTCAAGCAAAACATACTTTCAGATGTATACCAGCTACATGTATGTCTCTCTCTCTATGGCCACCGTCAGTCGCGAAGCGACTATGGATCATCTCATTTCCATGAGATGAATGCCTGGGCATAAGCTGTGGTCGGAACGATGTCGCCCACACATCAGTTCCCCCCTCTCCACGCAGCTGATGTATCCAAAGGAACGGCAGTGCCGATACAGTTTGGGGTCAGCAGCGTCGCAGGTTCTGCCAGAGTGTAGCACTGGGTGCTGCAAACTGCCTTAGGGTCGCCAGCTACATGTATGTATAGTGTTATAAATCTGCCATGCGCACCGCCATACAGACTAGTGTAGAAAGTGCGCACTTCTAGTAAGCAGACTAGTAAGGATGAAGAACGATTTCCGCCGAAGTGAAAAGACTGTGCCAAAAATGTTGTTATGTATTTGTGATGTCCTGTGAAGAATCATCTTTGACTCCTTGAGATTCCTCCCATAAGTTATTATAGTATGAACACTGTTTTGATTTTAAAAATCGTTTCGATAGAATCTATTGAATTTATGGCTAGCACCTTAATATCAGGATGTCAATCAACCATAGCCAGAAGTTTTATTCTTTGTGTATTATAATGTGGAGGATTTTTTCTCCCACCGCCCCCCCTCCCCGGCGAAAAATATAATATAAAATATATATTTGTATGTATGTGTGTATGTACATACTCCCCGCTGTTGCCAGCAAGGAAGTCGGGGGGGGGGGCGCTGAGAGCTGCCCCCAGGCGAATCGGAACGTGACCTCCATTCCCGTTGGCTGTGAGCGGAACCCCGCCGCCATGCACTATTTCTGATATTGAAAGCCATATTGAAATGCATATTCTTAGGTATCTACAGTGCATTATCTTGCTATTAAAAAGTTTCATTTCAAAAACCTTATGTGCTGATCCTCCCGCGTCGTTCGGCGCATTAGATGGCAAACTGCTTACTCAAAAATCTGTCACTGGCAATGTCTGAAGCCTCTTCCCAACTGATGTCCCCCTGCTCTGAGGACCTCCATGAAAGTGTGGCGCCAAGTTTTACTAGGGTGTCCCTGTTTGCGCTTTACTCGTAATGGACTCCCTGTTATCACGACTCTTATTATGCGTAATTCATTATGTCGGAGAACATATCCCGCAAACTTCACGCGACGCTCTGTCACAGCCTCACAACCTTAGAAAGCACTATTGCCGGTATTGAATGCCAACAAAATACATATTCTGAGGTATCTACACACATTATTCTGCTATTTAAAGTTTTATTTCAAAAACCTAACGTGCTATTTGCCGGCATGCTGTTTCCACAACAATCTGTCACTGGCAATGTCTGAAGCCTCTTTCCAACTTTTCTTTCTGATGACTTTCAGGAAAGTATGGCGCCAGTTTGTAACCCCCCCCCCCCCCGCTTGGGGGATTTCATTTCGGGCAGGAGGAGGGGAGAGTTGAGACAACAGTTACTGTTTAACAAATGACGACATTCTTCAGGCATAACATATTATTCAAATCTCACATGTAATTAATGTAAGTTTTGTAAAACTGGATAGTAAATAACTCGCCATTTAGATTTCTGGTGATGTTATTGCAATTTCGTTTTTTTTGCAAAAGAAGCCGTAGGCAAGATGAAGAAAATGTTGCAATGTTTTAGAAATTGTTTTTTCGTTGGCACGCTGCAACGAACTACTGGTCTAAACTGCCCACTGATTGTGGCGTTGCATGTCCGTGTTCAGCCCTTTTATCACAACAGGTCTCGATTGAACCCTCGACGTACGTGTTTTTGGCGTGATGCTTGATTACCTTCTTTGCCAGTTTCGGGAATGCCCAGAGTTGCAAGTTTTGACCAACTTCCATCCTCCCATGAAGAGAATGTCAGCTTATAGTTGGAATTGAAGAAGAATAAGTAAATGTATCTATACTGTGTATTCGAAGTTTTTTTGCGGGGGAAATAACACAATCAGTTTGAGAAGCACTGGCGGAAGAACCAATTACCGTGAGACATCGACGAAATACCTACTCGTAAGCTTGAGTGGAGTGTTGTATATACAAATATTAAAGTCCCCTCCGGTGTTTGTCCTCTATAGCATCAGATTTATTTTATCGTATGTCGTATTCACACGAGCTGTATTATGTAGATTTATGTTTGGGATACAGTTACGGTGTGTAGGTAAATACACTTCACTCTATAGTGATACAGAGTCACGTGACTCTTATAACGAATGCAGCACTCACATGTTATTCTCTCTATTTCACGATATAGCGCTACGTCACACCCAGAGGCGTAACAAGGTATCCATAGGCCCAAGTAAATGACTATGATTGTGGCGCCACCTGCTCTTGAACGTTGTCTTTGATTGTTGCTTTTTTAAAATTATTCTTATACAGAGCATCTTTCATTCTTATACAGCGCATCTTTCATTCTTATACAGCGCATTTTTCATTCTTATACAGCGCATCTTTATTCTTATACAGCGTATCTTTCACTCTTATACAGCGCATCTTTCATTGTTTTACAGCGCATATTTCATTCTTTTACAGGCAGCGCATCTTTCATTCTTATACAGCGAATCTTTCATTCGTATACAGTGCATCTTTCATTCTTATACAGCGCATCTTTCATTCTTATACAGCGCATCTTTCATACTTTTACAAAGTAAAGTCGGTTGGCCGTTGTGTTGACCACATGACACCCTGCTCGGTAACCGTTGGTCAATGAAATAGATGAGCTTAATTAATTTCATCTGCCCTATAATTATAAATAGACAAGAACTTTTTCTTTGACTAATGGGCATAGTAAATATAGTCAAATTGTCAAACCTCATGGCGCAAAAGTTCTGATTAGTTGAAGTTGATGTTTAATGAGTACATCTATATTATCATATAATATCGTATAATATGTATATTACCTATATATTACAACTCCGATATTGTACTGTGTAGTAGTGTGTTATCACTGTATAGATTTGAAAAGTATGAATTAGTTTTGACAATAATAGTATTTTTTTGGACTGATTAAAGTAAGTTTTTTAGATAATTAAAAAAAATACAAGCTTTAAATTAACGATCTGCTATAATGTGAAAGTATGGATTAATTAGTTATGGTTAATTTATTTAAATTTGCCTTCATGGGTTTCTTCATTAGTAAGTGTAACAAGCATGAAGATTTAAGGCCCCTATTTTTGACAACATCAAAGTGTTATATGACGTCACTGTTTGACCTTCACACAGTTGCATAGCTAAGGGGGGGGGATGGAGGGGGAGCTTTTGAAAATCCCCCAGGGCCCCCACTTAGGGGGTGGGCCCCAACGGGTGTTCGAAATTTGTTTGTAAATACATAAATTAATATATTTGATTTGCAGTGTCAACAGGTGTCTTTTTTACAACATTTATGGATTAAATTTATAACAAAGACTAACTCTAAATCTAGATCTATCAGTACGTTGACTTTGTTGACATTTTAAAAATATTTTTTTCGACAGAAAAAAGTTAAAGTTAGTTTTACATTTTAAAATGCAAATCTCTAATATATTTGTTGCCGATTTATTTTCCTTTCAAAAGAGATCAAACGTGCTTGCTGCGAAAACTAAGAATATTACTCTCTTTGTTGCCACGAACAGTGGCGTCCTTAGCAGTGCGCGGGGCCCTGGGCGAGTGTCATGTGCGGGGCCCTGAGCCGTAAGGATAAACAATGTATATCATACCACTTCACGCTAACCGGCTAATCAGTCTCTAACGCTGTAACAATAACAAGACAGTATGTTCTCCTTTACGCTGTGGGCCTTCCTTATTTTTGTTACAAAACATAGAACAATGCGTAGCCATTGTTGGTTTACTATTGGCCGCGGTAAGTGATATATATATAGTCCTATACTGTATTGTAATTGTTCTGCATAAAGAAAATTCTTTCAACTTAAAAAAAAGTTTAAAAATTACTCCCATGGCCATAGCCTATTAAGAAAAAAATATATAAGCGGAAGCAACCAATCCAAATATTTTATTTCGTATATTAACATCGACATCCAATCGGACCAATCGGATTTTATTAGGAAAATGTGTGGTGATCAAGTTTTTGACAATAAAATCTCCGATCGCGGGGCCCCCCTCAAGCGCGGGGCTTGGGGCGGCTGCCCTACTTGCCACACCCTAAGGCCGCTACTGGCCACGAATAAAACTGTATGATATACAGCAAATTCTAGTATAACAAATCCAATAGTTATTCTTATTAATGCTAGAATTGTCCATTATTCGGGTTGACCAAGGTGGGGCTACAAAACAGCGTGGCGCATTGGTTAAACCTATAAGGTGATGAGTGGCCGTCTGTCTGGGCTGTGGAAACGTCTGTTAGGCATAAATCCAAAAGCAATATTTCTGAACTGTGATAATCACTCTCTCAACCTGGCAGCTTTTCATTCTACTGAGATAGATCCAACAATTGTCACCTTTTTTGGAACTGTACATGAATGTTCACCTTTTTTTTTTTCCAAATTAACCCCAGAGATCCCTTCCTTTATCAATTTATTATCACACCCTTCTTTTTAAAGTTCTTAAGACTGATATCTACTAGGAACTTTAACACTTCGACCACTTCTGGTTGTCTTGACTGGCACAACATGTTCTCTAGACGTTGGTCAGACATTGTCTGTTTCGTTTGTTCTAACAGTTTACTGTTCGTTGCCTTCATCGGTATCATAGTACCCAGAGATATCTTCATCGAAACTCTTGTTCAAAAAGCGTTGATTTCTTCTGTGTGTTTTTCCATCGTTTGTTTATGATGTAAGATCTGGGTGAGGAATGTTTTTTTATGACAACTGCTTTCTGACATGTTTTGCCCTAGACGAACTTTCACTTTCTTACCGCAGAGTAATCTTTAAGTAGTCTTGCTTTTGCATCGTATTTCAATTTGCTTTTTATCTGTCGTTCGTTGAGTAATGTCTCTGCATTTTCAGTTACCGATGGTTTCAGTAGTTTGGGAATGATGTCACTGAGTCTTCTTCTCATCAGCAGTTGTGATGCTTATCGGAGTATTTCTATACTCGAGCAAATTATAGCAAGATATGGATCCTTCCCACTTCTGTATACCCCGAATCTTTTTGCTTTCGCACAAAACATAAACAATATATAAATCGAAACCCATTCATGCTTTCTGCAAATGGATGAGAAACGGACGAAGCTGATCACCCAATCCAACGAAAAAGCAAAAGAAGGTAATGAATACTATGGCTTCCCTGTAATCAAAACAACCAGAAGAAAAAAAAGACTTTATGGGAAGTTGAGTTTCTAATGTAGGACTGTCAATAGAACTGCAATTCAAATCTGTTGCAACAGAAGTGCTGGACAGATCTCATATGGGGATGAAGGACAGATTACAAAGGCTGGAAAAAAAATGGATACCTTTGGGTTTCTTCTTGAACCAAGACGCTTATGACAAACTGTGTTACTCTTTCCTGTTTGTATGACGAAATAAATGGCAAATCGCTAGTTCAATGATGTCATTGATGTACGAGCAGTTTTCATCAACAAACCAGTAATACAATCCACAATAGACATATTGCGGAAACAGGCTTCATATGGTAATTACGTGTGCTCAAATCTTGCAACCTCCTCCGAATACCGCTAATTCAGGTTACTTCCATTGCGTCATTCTCAAAGCTCAAGTTCATCAAAAACTATCCCAGGAGCATAATGACGCAAGAAAGGCTTGTGGCTTTAATGCCAGTGAAGTCACAAATACTAGAGTGTATCGATGTAGATCAGGGGTGGGCAACTTACGGCCGCGGGCCACATGCGGCCCGCCGAAGTGTTTTATGCGGCCCGCGAAAGCCTAAATAAATCATTATAAATATCTATAGAAATTATTGAAACTTTTGATTCTTATCACTTGTAATGAAGAGGCTAAAGAAACATTGTCTCTAAACGTCTTTCTAAAGAGTTTAAAAAAAAACGAATATTATATTTAATAGCAATACTATATAAATTCAGTAAAAGACATAAGCCCTGTCCAGTATTTATTCAATGCTATGGAGAACTGTGTTGAAAGAGTTGGGTTGGCTTGTACAAGATGGCAAGGGTAACAACTGATGGAGCTTTGACTGTGAATAACAACCTTTTTAATACAATGAAGAAAAATATCCCAACCATAAACTAGTAACTGGAAAGTTTATACAAATGTACATTAAATTCTCAGCAACATGTTTCAAATTCACCATATCTATTACTATGCCAAGAGACCGTCCCCAGGCGTAGTCAAATTATGCAGCTGATAATGTCGTAGTTGTTAAAGGGCTACAGGGACCACAGCTTGAAATTACAGATAAGGACTAGTGAAGCTTGTACTCAATGTTATTGTTCGAAGTACACTAGGTCTTTAATAATAAATTTTAGTTTTATCCTTTATTTTGTATATTCTTATTTTATTCGGCGTCACCAAATTCACTTCGTCTATGGCCTCCAATTATCCAAGGCCGGTCCCGACTGGCAGTTCCGAAAAGTATGTGAAGATTTGGAAATAAAACATTCTGATGTTTGGTAACACAGTTGTATTCACTGGCCAATCATTAGATCAATATGGAATCTAAAGGAAGAAATTGTTAGGTTCCTTGGTGGACATTGACTGTGACCCTTTCCTAAAATTTCTAATGAAGAGTTGAAGACAGACTCCATGTTTATCATCGGAAGCATTGTAATTTGCTGTTTACACATAACATGTATGTGCATCCTAAATCTTTTCCTTTATATATATATATATATATATATATATATATATATATATATGCGGCCCGCCTAGTCCCCAAATTTCATCAATGCGGCCCTCAGTTGAAAAAGGTTGCCCACCCCTGATGTAGATGATGTTATAGACTTCTTTGCTGCACAGAATGCACTACGTGAAGCGATATGAATTGAGATTTGTCACTTGTGCATTATTTAGCTAATAAAGAACAGTATTATTCATTAAAAGAGTCTTAATGATAATTTTTTTTTTGTTAAGTTGACTGATATACTGAACCAATTTGATCCTGGGCTTATATATTTTTTGCGTACTTTATGTCATGTCATTTGTCGAATGTCAATATGCAAGGGGCCCCCAAAGAGGTCGATCCCCCCGGGCCCCCGAATTCCTAGCTACGCCCCTGCCTTCACATTCATTTTATTCCAACACGTACATTTAGACTCCCGCAGAATTTTTCTTTTACATTTGTTCCTTTTTTAGAAACATTTGTTAATCTAGTTGTCTTTTTAATTCGCTTCACCGTGTTCTGCTCTACGTATTCTCTTCACTGCGACATGTGAGCCCAATATTAGATTGTACTAAATGAAAAATAAATATTTAATCTTGTACTATGTGGATATAATTGTTTTCACGTAGTTACCTTTACATATATTGGCCTATGTAAAACTTATTAATATATAATTTTTTATGGTATTCACTAAATACATAAAAAGGAAGTTTTGACAGTCATGCGTTGTAATTCTCAATATTTTCTTACATTCGTAGATACACTCCCACCATTCAAAGAGAGAAAGTTAATATGATGTGAGAATGAAGTCAATGTATTACAAGCTGTAAAGAGACTCACTTTCCCACGCTTTCATAATGTTCACGATCACTGTTGATTGAGTTATCTCTCTTATCCATACCTTACGTCCCCTTGCCGTTACTTAATGTTTTCGCTCCGTAAAAGTGAATTTTAACTGAGTGACGATGTAAGAAAGGTGAATGCTAAATGGTTTAAAAACAATAGAATGAAAAGGGCCTGACTTAAGGAAAGGAAGGTGGGGCTACAGCCCCAAGGACTCCACAAGAATGGAACCCCACAAAAAAGATTAATTATATCCGAATTTTGAAGGGTCAGAATATTTAATTTGCTTTTGTTTTTGTTTTTTTTCCGCATATTTACGGCTGGCAAAAATGTCGTTATTAAGAAGTGTATGCTTGTAGTATGCTCGTAATAAGTTAGTACAGCTCTGGTAGTCTACGAAATTTCGTCTACCAAGGGCCTTACTTTCAACAAACCTAAAAATATTCTCTTTTAAAACTAATACGCATATTAAATATTTTGTTAAAGTAAAGTAAGATTAAATTGACAAAATCTCTTTTTTTTCTTTCACAATATGGCATGTTTTAAAAATAAGTATCTTCATTCATAAGTGGAACTTTTTTAATCTTTCGAAAACTTGTCGTAACTTCCATAAAAATCCTCCCTCTGGGTCTCCATACTCTTAAATCCG
Organism: Biomphalaria straminea; assembly: GCA_021533235.1. NCBI lineage: Eukaryota > Metazoa > Mollusca > Gastropoda > Planorbidae > Biomphalaria > Biomphalaria straminea. The sequence continues at coordinate 28,320,041 of JADKLZ010000728.1, forward strand.
GCCCTGAGGATAAAATAACTTGAGTTTATAGAGACAGTGGCTGGGTCACTTGCGTAAGCGAGAAGATAGGCGGGGATTTTGTTTTTCTAAGCCTTAGAATTTTTAAATCTAACAATTTTAACATAAATGGAAATTAATTCCAAAGACTCGAATGTAAATTTATAAGCTCGTGAGTTATCTGACAGTTTATTGACAGATGTACAAAGATACTTACTATACTTTTATATAAACAGTACGCTATAAGTATCGGGGAGTTCTCAATAATGTAATTATCTACGTCTACATCTTTTCGCCCATTGCACATCTTTTTAAATTTTCTAAATAAAGTTAGTTCGAATACTCTCACAGACAATGTCGATCTAAATATTCACATATATCCATATTACAAAGTGACTAAGAGACCTATGACTAAGATAAGATCATGAATAAAATAGCAGTTTAAGTAAATTTAGGTATTGAAATTTGTTACCAAACTGACACTTTATTGACAGCATATCTACTGGTGATTGTCACTGACATTTGTGATACTTATGAGTACTAGCGTAGAAGCTTCAAGTTTCTACGTAAAAGATTTTAAATGAAGATTTAATTTCGGTGGGAGGACTTTTGAATTCTAAATAGAACTATTGGGCGCATACAAAAAAGGGGAGACGATCTAAAAGTAGCTTCCATGAGTTAATAAGTTTCAAGCTTCAAGTTAAGTCTTTTTTTATGTATCTAATATGGACATTTATTTTTATTGCGTTTCTGTAATGAGTGTTCAATAGTATCACATTTCTATTTCAGGGCTTAAACTTTTATTCAATAAAGAGGAATTTCTTCAAACTTCTATTTTAGGACTTGTACTTTTATTTAATAAAGAGGAATTTCTTCATATTTCTATTGCAGAAACTCATAATCATATTTAATAAAGATGAATGTTTCTTCACATTTCTATTTCAGGACTTTTATTTAATAAAGAGGAATTTCTTCACATAAGCCAAGATTCTCTGGAAATACTGTGTAGATGCAACTATTCAGGATATGACGACACACTGACCACACAGTTCTTCTGTAACACATACACCGTGACAAGCACATTTATTGTGACGTGGATAAAGCTCTTCTGTAGGAAGAGTTAAAAAAGCAATGTGGTCCAGAATTAGTCATCCTCCTGATAAGAAAAGAAATTTGTGTCTTTATATGTTTGTCAGTTTTAATTCGGACTTTCATGTTACACTCCCTGACGCCATCAATCAAAATGTTGGTCGGTCGTGACGTCCCCAAGTGTCATAAACAGAGTCTCTGTGGATGTCAGTGTCATCACTGTATGGGCTGGTGAAATAGTTTTAGACATCTTGATGTCAGTGACATCACTGTGTGGGCTGGTGAAATAGTTTTAGACATCTTGATGACAGACAGAAACTGTTTTGTAAACAAATTCTCTTTTTGGTTTTTTTTTTCTATTTGTATCACGATGTCTTTCTTTCATCTCTATCCACTGGGCGAAGAATCGTCTTCTGACTTCTGAACATGGGAATATTAATTGTCTTATGTTTCAACGTTGTTTGTTGGGCATCACAGCAACAAAGGATGAGTCGGCCGCTACGCATACTGTTACTGATATGAATGTCTCGGGTTCTCTGTCATTTGCCTTTGAAAGAATTTCATTATGATGGTCTTTCTGAAAATATTGAAGCCTGCCTTTTTTTTTGCATGCCTGGGAGGACCACTTCAAGGCCGATTTTGAATTTGTGTTTCCACACAAACTGTCTCTGTAACCTTTTTTTTTTCTATTATAATGTGTGTTTTCCTAATTCCTTTTTTTTTTTACCTTTCATTTTCTTTTTTTACCAAAGCTTTAAAGAAAGTACCAAGCATAGGGAATTAACTCTGGTTTTTATTGTTGAATTTGAAAGAAGGAATAAATATTGCATTATTCCTCTCTGCCTTGCCAACTGTGTTACCATTCAGTTCACGACCAAATCTTTCCTTGCTGCTTGACGATTAATGCAATATCTGGTATTGGATATTTACTAGATCTAGAATTTTATTTGCCAAACAACAATCTTGTGTATACTGTTGGTGAATTACTATAATTATAGATTCGATTTTTATCTAGGTCATGTAACTGTCATGTTATGGGAAGACCCCAAAGCACTCGAAAAGAAAGAGAATTATTCCAGACAGATATGTATAGATTTATTAGTCTCTGGAATGTCTAATAGGGGAGCTTTATGCATGGTACATAGATTTCAGTCAGTAGCTGTGTATCATATCGGGTACGATGGTTCTCAAGATGAATAGATTAATACCAGTAGTTTGCTGTGTCTGGTCTGCTTTATTATTGTGAAGGCGAGAAGAATACTGAGAGTTGATATATGAGGTATCTAATTCCTGTTTATTTTGAGGTTTTGAGCATATGTTTTCTTTCTGGGGTATTTGATATCTATCTTCTTTCTGAGGTTTCTAATACCTGTTAAAAGTTTGAATACTGCGAATGCGATTTCTGAAAGAGTTTCTTGATGACTTCTTGAATACGTAATGTACCAATCAATGAAAGTTATTTACTTCTGTAGGCGCAGCGTGGGAAGTATCTCATGAATTGGATGAAGTGAGATGAGAGAGAGAGAGAGAGAGAGTGAGAGAGAGTGAGAGAGAGAGATTGAGAGAGAGTGAGAAACTAGGAGAAATATGAGAGAATCAGAAAGAGAGTCATACAGATAGATTGAGTTGGAGAGAGAGAGAGAGAGAGCGGGGGAGACAGATGAAGAGACAGAGATAAAAAGAGAGAGTGGAGAGACACACAGAGTAAGAAAGACAGAGAGAGTAAGAGATACAACAAATAATTTGTGCGAAGTTTCAACTCGATCCGAAAGTGGAAAGTAGGAGAAATAACGTGTACGAAATTGTACCAGACAGAGAGACAGACAGACAGAGAGACAGACAGACAGAGAGACAGACAGACAGAGAGACAGGCAGACAGACAGACAGACAGACAGACAGAGAGACAGACAGACAGACAGACAGACAGACAGACAGAGAGACAGGTAGACAGACAGACAGACAGGCAGAGAGAAAGAGAGAGAGCGCGCGCATACAGCATGGTAAGCCAATGAATTTTATGCTTAATTTAATTGTAGAAACTTCTTTTTATTGTGCTCTACATTGTTATTGCTCGCATTTAATGTGTGTGTAATTGTTTAATTAACAGGACTTATTTTATACACAATATTATGAGTTACAGGCTCAGATTCTTGTCATTTATTGTTTAAAAAAGTATAGTTCTGTGTTCAAATAGTTTTTTTTTAACAAAGCTTATAGAAATTCACTCTGTCTGTCTGTCTGTCTGTCTGTCTGTCTGTCCCTCTGACTGGTACCATTTTCCTACACGTTATTTCTCCAACTCCCCATTCTCTGATCAAGTTGAAACTTCGCACAATTTATTTATTGTATCTAACAAAACATGAAACAATTAAAAAAAAATCAAACCAATTAATTCATTATTTAGTGTTAATTAATTAATTCAGTTGAAAGTTGATTAAGAAAAATAGTAAAAACATTGAATAAATTAATTGTTATTTCCCGTATAATAAGCTTTTAAAAAAAGTTTATTTTCTACTTTTTCGACTGTCAAGTTATTTTTTTGTTTGTTGTTGTTATGCTAGTATCTGCTAGAACGAAACAAGAAGAAAACGAACAAGAAGATAAGTTATCTGTCTGATAAAACGAAAGTCAAGTGAAGATTTTCAGTCAAACCTCTTGAGAAAAATAATGCTGTAGTATCCTACATGGTGACTATGTGTTATCTCATGTGATGCGATGACTTGTCTTCAGACTGTACTGGAGTCAACTTCAATTACTCAGCAGGCGTTTGAGTTTTAGTGTTCGGGTGTATTCAATGCAGTTAATTATCCAATGCAGACATACAACAAGACACATCGATTTAACTAGTGAACAGAATTGATGAGAACCGATGAACAGTTTAAATAATCATTTAATAACGAAATAGGCCACAGTCAAATGTCTCAGTATTCCTAGTAAGAATAAAACACGTCTACACCAAAAGAGATCCTAGCGCTAACTGATTTCTTAGTCTCTAACCCAACTTATCCCAAACGTCACTAGTCCCGTTCACTATGCGTTCACTATGCGTCTTTTATGGTGCGTCGCTAAATAAGTATAATTAAAGAATTGAGTTCCTAACACTCATTAACCAACTGCTGTTGTGGACATTTTCTTGTGATTTTAAGTCCGCCTTACAGTCATCCATCCCTGTTCGTCTCATGGTATGCTGTAGACTGTAGATTACACTAGACCTCTTTTAACTCGGTGTCAGCGCCCTCTTGTCATGACACCAATGGCCAAAAGTAGTCCTAAAAAAATCGGTGCATCGACGCTATTCCTCTCCACCGGAACTTTCCATAACTACATAAACAAAATTTATCGCTGTCTTGGCACCTTGTATTTTGTTCCACACTTGTCCATTATTGTCTCCCTTGCAGACCCTGTCTGGTCGAGAGTACGTTTTGAGTCCTATTGATACAGTCATTATCTCTTTTCTCTCTTTCATTCTTTACCAGGGGCGGACTGGGTGTCAAAATCGGCCCGGGCATTTCTACACAATCAGGCCCATAAATTGCATATTATATGATGGGCATCCAATTCAAGGGCTTATACTTGTCTTCAAGATCATTCTGTTTAGTTGGAGCATCGCTAACGGTACACATGCATACAGAAAGATCTATAGTTTTGATGGGAAGTATATAGGCCTTACATGTCTATATGCTTGTGAGTCTTGGACCCTGACTACAGAGCTAGAGAGGAGGATCCTAGCAATGGAATTGAGATGTTACAGAATTAAGGATCTTAGGCATCACATTTAAAGACCGCATCAAAAACCAAGAGATTAGAGACAGGGTCACTGCAGCGATCGGACCCCATGATGGCCTGCTAACTCGAAGCAGGACGTTTTGGCGCCGCCGTTTTGGCGCCGCCGTTTTGGCGATGCCGTTTTGGCGCGAAGGTCGTTTTGGCGCCGCCGTTTTGGCGATAGGGACGTTTTGGCGCGAAGTACATTATGTACGTTTATTGTATTATTTCTTAAAAAAGAATTATTCATATCTATGTTTTGCATGAGTGTTTGTGTTAAGACATAATTTCTAGTCAAAATTATTAAGTTATCAAGACTTTTTTCGTTGAAGCGGGGGGGGGGGGGGGGAGAATATATATTTTTTTTGTCTCGGTATGAAATAGTAAAAAAGCTGTTTGTTATACATTTTTACACATATTTAAGCGAAAATAATAAGTAGCTTTCGTACATTATTATATGTTATTTGAGCAATTATTTTTATATCTGTTCCTAAAACCTTTTTTTATGTGAGCTATAACAAGTCCATTAATCAATGTGACTTATCATTTACTATATGCAAATGTGTATCTGTGTTTCACATCATTTTCTTTAATAAGCATTTTGGCTTGTGTATGTGTATTTATTAAGAGGTACACATTGAGGCACACTTTTATTTTCAAGATATTACTTTAAAATGAAAAACAAAAACAAAATGAAACAATGATAGACAAAAAGTTAAGCAATTATTTGTTTACATTAACATTGGTTTATTTAATGACTTACGCGTTAGAGAGGGAAGGGATGAAAGAAAAAGTATACACAAGGAGTGAAATGTGAGCGGGAGGAGAAGGGGGGGTAGGTGTCACGGGTAATGACCAGTCCCAAGTAGATAATCGCCAGACGCATGACACCAACGACCAGTGCTCGGTTCTAGTCTCATCTTCATTTGTTTAACTATACCTGCGTCAATGCGAGATGTGTCACCCAAATCACCCCTACCAAATTTCTCAAAATATATCTTTTCAAAGTATCTTAGTGTCGTGAATTTGTATCGATCTATTTTTCCCATTTGTGGATTCACGTTAGATTTTGTACTGTATTTGTGTCTGTATTTTTACTATGTGTGGAGTTATTGTCATCATTCTGCGTAATAAAGCTTTAGATGTAAATATTTTTTTCGTTATATTAAAGTGTAACACTTAGCTAGTACTTATTCAGTATTAATTTCAAATAAACAAATATGCCTTTTAGAAAGACATAGGAAAATGTCATCCAGTACGATTAGCAGAACTCACACACAAAAAAAAAGGAAGAGGATAGCATGTCATTATCATTTAGGAATCTGACTTATTATTGGCCAATATTTATGAAAGAAGCAAAACCTTTATATTACAAAAAAAAAATAATCGCTTTACGTGTTAGAATTCATACTATACATACAATATTATGGTAAAGTGAAATAAACATTGTTATAAAAGCTACGTGCTATAAAATTATCGTCAAATTATATCTCGCGCCAAAACGTCCCTATCGCCAAAACGGCTGGCGCCAAAACGTCTCGGGCCAAAACGGCGGCGCCAAAACGGCGGCGCCAAAACGGCGGCGCCAAAACGTCACGTACCCCTGCTAACTACAGTGAAAAAAAAAAAAGCTTAAAATCTATGGCTATATTACAAGATCTTTGGGGCTCGCAAAGACCTTCCTCCAGGGAACAGCACTAGGAAAAAGAAGAAGAGGCAGACAGAGAAAGCGGTGGGAGGACAGCATAAAAGAATGGACGGGCCTACCATTGAAAGAGGTTCTAAACAGGGCAAAGGATAGAGAGGAATGGAAAAAGACGGTCTACAAGTTTTGCTTGGTGTCCCAACGGTCTACAGACTAAGGGATAGGTAACAGGGTATAGGCCTTATGTTGCTTTTTAATTGCTTAGTTTGTAGCCCCTAAAAGGATGACTCCTACTAGATCTAGTGACACTGTCTACGGATGTAGCTAGGCTAGGCTATTGCATTATTTAAGAAAATTAATTAGATTACACTATATATAGATTTTTTAAACACGACACATAGAGGGCCCTTTTAAAGAGAATATTTTAAAACCTTTAACAATTTAATACATAGTGGCATCAATGTGGCCCTTTGGTGGCCCTAAAGGCCCATTTGGGTACCGGCCCACCGGGCATTTGCCCGAATGCCCATATAGCCAGTCCGCCCCTGTTCTTTACCCTTTCATTATTATACGTTTACGATATTTTTTTTATATTTTATTATAATAATATAAAGATGATTCTAGTTACCCGTCAACAGGGAATATATTTGCAGACCTGCTAGATTACTAGAAAATTTACACGAGAACACAGTTAAAGGGAGACTACAATGAATTTTGTTCCTCTTTAACGAAGCGCAACCCCTGGCGGTACCAGAGAATACAAATTAGTTCATTTTTATAATAATCATAATAATAATGATAATAAAACGGTAGAGTTTAATTGCCCTGGTCTCTTATTCATTGATACAAAAAAAGAATAAACGGCTATCATTATTGACATCGCCGTACCACTGTCTCATAATTTAAGAAAAACTGAATTGGAAAAAACATTCATTAATACAGGAACTTGGGCTTGGAGAATAAGCCTCAATGGAAGTTATCCAACATAGCAATTCAATCCATTGTTATATCAACCTAAGGGATAATGGCAACTGACATCACAGATACCTCTGAGGTCCGTAACATGCTTAGGAACATTGGCGTTGCCTGTCAGAGGGCGGTACTGCTGCAGTTATATATTATTTGTTACAATTTGTAGCGGCGACATATATATGGCTCCTTCTGTCTCGGAAGACAATTGATGCGCCGAGATGAGTCACTGGCTTTGGTTACGTCTTGAGACAGGGCAGAATCTGGAGTGGCTGATCAAGCCAATTTTGGATCGGCATAGTTTGCCACAGTTCGTGCATTTATATTCCTCAGTTTTAGGGCTGGCTGACAGAAGGGCAGCTTTCTTTTTCATTCTCTTGGCCGATGCAGCTTCATTTCTTTTGCATTCAGAAAAGTTAGTACCAGCACGCACAGTCTGTCTCCATGCTGTTCGGTCTTGGGCTATCTCCTCCCACATGCTTTGGTCGACATGGCCTTCATGTCTCGCTTGCAGACATCTCTGTAAGTTAATCTTGGGCTGCCCTTGGGTCTGGCTCCCTCTGTTAGCTCAGCGTATAGGATGTTTTTTGGGATTCTTACATCTGCCATGTGCGTGACATGACCCAGCCATACTTTGGAACAACGATAGCCAGCAACCTTGACTTAGACAATGAGCTTACAAAAAGAATAGGGAAGGCATCTGCAGCAATGGCAAAACTCTCTAAGCGTGTGTGGGAAAACACCAAATTGACCACGGCAACAAAAATCCTTGTCTACAATGCCTGCGTCCTAAGCACACTCGTCTATGTCAGTGAGAGTTGGGCAACTTACGTGCGTCAAGAACACAAATTAAATAGCTTCCACCTACGTTGCCAGCGGCGACATATAAATGGGATTAACCCATCACTGCAGTCAAGTACAATTTCTTTGCATTGTTCGAAATACCAAACAAGCTAATTAATTACCAATTACACATGGGTAATGGGTTCCTGACCTAAGTTTGCGAAAAGTAAAGGCGGTTGGTCAGTGTGCTAGTCACATGACACCCTCGTTAACCATAGACCACAGAAACAGATGACCTTTACATCATTTGCCCTATAGACCACAAGGTCTGAAAGGGAAACTTTGCTTCCTTTTTTTTAAATGGTTAATCAACTATTCTGTAATTTTTTAAAGTGATTCTTATGTTGTCAGGTAAAAGAAATAGTTATGCTAAATTTCAGCCTAATCCGAGATTGGGTGTTTGAGAAATAACGATTACAAACTTTTGATCAGACAGAAAGAGTGAGTTGATATAAGCTTTGTAAAAAGCGGGTTTCCAAGAATACAATCATTCAATTCAATAAAAAAAAAATAACTAAAAGAACAGAAGTTCATAAAAGCCTCATTTAGAACCATGAATTACTAACGTCATGTATTATAGCCCCTCCCCATTTTTATATACATATGATATACATATGATATAACTTTTGCGTTTGGAAATTAGCGGAAACATTTTATAATGCTATTTATAGCATTTGGACATTTCAGACTGCTATTTATAGAATTATAAAATTTCAGCTTTGCCTTGTCTATTCTAGTGACGTCACTCAGAACATCATAATCGTTACAAGACAATGCACAATTATCAAGACTTTTGTGGCCCAAAAATAAAAATTTTAAATAACGAAAAAAAAAATCAAGCAATTTATTAAAAACTTATCTGTGTCTATATCGAAATCAATCAATATGATTTAGACACTTTCTTTATTGGTAACTGAAGATCTTTCTAGATCTTTCCAATCGAAGCCGATATGCTGAATCTCCTCTGCATCGGTTGAGCCTGCATCTTCCGTGACCGTCTTCCTGATTCGTTGACCTCTTCTTCTAAAGTCATCAGCTTTTCGTTTGCCTTTTGATGCAGCAGACTTGAAGTAACGTCTCAAAATTTTCATCAAAAGGACTTCTGGCATTGGTAATCTAACAAGTAAATCTAAGCTTTCGTTCATAAACTTTGAGTCATAGTAAAAACTTAGAGCTCGTCTAGCAGACAAAGAGCAATAAAGCTTTGCTATGGATGAGATTTGGAGGCGCGGTGGCTGAGCGGTAAAGCGCTTGGCTTCTGAACCGGGGGTCCCGGGTTCGAATCCTGGTGAAGACTGGGATTTTTATTTCGGGATCCTTGGGCGCCTCTAAGTCCACCCAGCTCTAATGGGTACCTGACATTAGTTGGGGAAAAGTAAAGGCGGTTGGTCGTTGTGCTGGCCACATAACACCCTCGTTAACCGTAGGCCACAGAATCAGATGACCTTTACATCATCTGCCTTATAGACCAATGGTCTGAAAGGGGAACTTTACTTATGAATGAGATTTGAACTAAGTTTTGCTTTGTTTGTATTTTTTTCTCTCAAATTTTTATTTTACTCCTATGCGAGGCACCCCACCAAACGGAGGTCCTAGGCTGGTGCCTAATTTGCCTATGCCTAAAGCCGGCCCTGCTCAATATCTTGAACTCATCCGAAATCCAGTTTCTCCAAGACTTCATCCTATCCCAGACTTTAAAGTCACCTTGAGAAAGAAAAAAAAGTGTCCCTAGGCCAAATGTAGCCAAGAGATAAACCTTAATCCTTAAGTCCCGCTACTATTTGCATTGGTTTTCGCCTTATCTTACACTCTCCAAGTGAAAAGTTTAAAAAAAAAATATGACAGCCTTAAAGGGCAAGCTAACTAAAAGTGCTGGAAGTGCACATGCAATCATGTAAATTGTATTCAAACAAATAAATATTAGATAACATTTTTTCTTCTGACAAAATACACATTTAAGAATACGTATATGAAACATAACAACCACTTTCCAAACATATACAAATCCCCCCTCCTCTTCTAATTGGCTCAGAGGGGTGGTGTATAAATGTTTACCCGCACACAGTAGACGTTACCTAAAAAAAAAAGAGTTCTCGTCCTTTACTCGGGGCTCGCGCGTCGACAATCAGAAGTCGTGGAGCGCTACTCTAGCGGCTACCGTATGTCGCCTCGCGGGTGACGTCCCTTGCCAATAAAGTGGTGTTCAATGGCCCGATGTGCGAACGAGTGGAGCCAAGCTGTTGAAATATATGACAACCTTATTCAATGTCGGGCCCTAGCTGATAAATAGACTGAACGACTTAGTCCGGTGTTTAAATTTTTTTTTTATTTCGTTTAACCTGCTTAAATATTATCTGCTCGCTGTGTTATTAGTGTGATTATTCCACGTGAAAATTAAGTTTTGTTTGACGTATATTGTTTGTGTTATTTACTGGATGTATTTAATGTTATTCCTGGACATGATCCTGCAGGAAGAGAGTTTAGTGACATTGATTTGAGCTTCATGTGTGAAGATTGACTTGGATAAAACTTGGATAAAACTTAAAAACCGAATGGGTAAGTTTAAAATTGGTAGAAAATGTTAATTATTATATTATATTTTTATCAGCTATTTTAGTTTGACATGTTTCTTGCGTTTCTTCAGATTTGAAGATGATAGCCTCCTTTCCCAAACCTCTCGCATGACGACGGGGGGGAGGGGGATGGTGGTGGACGGGGTTCGAACCCGGTACCATCGAGACCACAGTCCAGAGCGCATACAACTTGACCAGGCAGTCATATTTACGTCAGACAATTAGGCTCTATGTTCAGTTCATAAAACAAATGTGCTATAGACTTTTAATTGTACGAGATCTAGACATCGACACTTAGTGTCACGGTAACTGTATATCACTGTTAGATTGTTTTGGGCGGTAATTGTATAAAACATCATCAAAAGTTAAATGTAATGACCCAATGTCCAATGGCTAGCCGGGGACGCTATTATTGGTAAAAAAAAAAATAAAGAAATGTCTAAATTCGAAATAGAATAATTATTATTATCCAAGTTCAAATCTTAACTCTTTCTATCCGTTATTTTTTTGTTTCTCGCTCCGATAGAATTATTCGTTTAGCTTTTTTTTTTCAAATCGTGTTTTGATTAAGGTTCAATAACTTTTTTGTTTGTCATAAGAAAATGTTATATTTGATATCAAATTGTAGGAGAAAGCATGCTTTTTTTAAGCAACACAAATTAGAGTTTATAAATTTAAAAACCAATTAAGTTTAATGGGAATCTAATCATTGCCGGCATCGTCGATTAGGAATGAAGAGGTGAAAACGAGACAACACACTCTGTAAGACTATAGAATAGGGAGAAATATATCTCAGACAGCTCTACTGAATATGAATACTTACAACTATGTGGCCTAGATCTGTTTCAATAAAGCTTAAAATAATTTAAGATTTAGCCCTCACCTTGCCTGCCACCTTTACGCTGCCGACCCTTAAGAGCAACAGTTTGCATATTCTGAGAATTTGGTGGAACACTGCTAATTTTCTTAGAGAAATTAATTGACGTCCTGGCCTACTAGTTATTTATTCCAGTGGTTCCTGGAACACTATGGTTCCTTGGAATACTGCTTTAGAGGTTTGGGCCCGGGTGAAATGGGTTAAAGGAACGTTTAAAAACTTTGTTATATATCTGCATTCTTAGCAGTGGCGTAGATTAGGAATTTGCCATCATTTGGGGTCTCCGGGGGGTTGACATCTTTTGGGGCCCCTTCATTTTGCGTAATATTTAATATTTTATTAAAAAAAAAATTCTAACACTCGTTTGGGCCCCATTATCTCAAGTGGTGGCCAGGAGTGGGGATTTTCATACCTCCCCCACCCTAGCTACGCCACTGATTCTTAGTTATTGCAAAGGAAACAACTTTGAATTGTTGGCCTCAATTGTTGACCTACTGAGCACGCAATGCCATAGTGAAATGTTTGACACTAGAAGTTAGAATTGCGTCGTAATTTGTTGCCATTTCATGCTATACAATTAATATGTTAATATCTAATCTAATCTAATCTAAAATATCTAATTGCTATGGGTCTTAATGGGTTACGAGCGTCACTACGATGACCCTTTGTTTAGAAGCCTGCACATGTAGATCTATATGTGTTTGTCAACAACCATTAGATAAGTCTGGGCAGAAATGGAGTGGGAGAGAATCGGCCAGGTAATAGCTATTTTGGTGAATTCCATACTGGTATTATATTACGGTGTCTTTATCTTATTATCTTATTTATCTTATTCATTCATGTTTTAAAATCAGGAATATTAGACGGGTTTATCTTTGAAAAAGTGATTCATTGAGTCGTTCCGGGGTTGAATTGTACTGTCTCAGTGTTCTGTAAGGTGGTTATGTGTTATAGACTTTAAGCCCATTTTAAGGTCCATGGTAGTCCTGATAATGCGCTAGGAATGGTCATTTAAAAAAAAAATTGTAAGCATCTCTGCAAGACCAGGATATTAACATTGAACTAGCGCTATTGTCAAAGTTTCTGAAGTGATTTCAAATGGCTTTGTATTTAATTTAAGAAGTATAACGTTTTTATTAGTAATAATTAATTAATTATGTTTTATATAGAAAAAAAGGAGCTAAATCCTGCACTCTGAGATAAATGGCATCAATTAGCTTTTTCCCCCCTTTAGATAAGCTTTGTTTTCTTAAAAGTATTATTTTTTACTTTGCTTGTTTTGAAATCATATGTACTGCTTTTCTACTATTCTAGGGTTAATATTTAGATATCGTCGTAGAATCGAAATTATTTGGTTTTATGATGATAATCTTGTAACTAAATGTGGGTAATATTAAAAGTAATTACGGTATGTCAGTGTGATGACCAGTGCTTTTTTTTGTAAAGAAATAGATGCCGGCACTCAGTGATGGATTACCTAACTTTCAACTACTCATAAATTAATAATAAACGTTAAAATACAAGAAAAGTAAACATTTTTCCCCAAATTAACAAAAAGGTGCCGGTAGGCGTATAGGTACGTACCGTCACAAAAAAAAGCGCTAGTGATGACCATACGATACACACACTGATCTATTGTTCTAGAATGTGCATTTAAGCATTGGCGTAGCTTTGGTGGGTGGGTGAGAGGTCAAATCTCAAAAGTCCCAACTTTCCCCACTTAAGGGAGGCCCCCAAATGAATGTCCTAATTTTTTTAACATAAACAATTATGCCACTGACATAGAAACTTGCTATTCGCGCGGAGTCAAAAAATACTTGACAGCATTGATCTAGGTGATGTTATAGTTATAAATGATGTGTTAGATGATGTTATAGATGCCTTTGATGCGCAGAAAGCACGACGTGAGACGATATGAATTGAGATTTGTTACTTGTGCATTATCTCGCCAATAAACAACGGTATTATTTTTTAAAAGAGTCTTAATGATTGTTTTTGTTCATTTTACTTACCTGCTGTACCAATTGAAATCTTGACTTGTATTTATTAACTACATTTTCTCGTATCATGATGTAGAGTATTGTAGAGTGTTGTAGAATGTCAAAATGCAGGGGACCCTACATAATATTTTGGTTGATGCAAATAGATGTTGGTATATAATATTTTCGGTAATGCAAATATATCTAGATAGATGATGTTTTGGATAATGCAAATAATCTAGATAGATGATGTTTTGGATAATGCAAATAATCTAGATAGATGACGTTTTCGGTAATGCAAATAATCTAGATAGATGATGTTTTCGGTAATGCAAATAATCTAGATAGATGATGTTTTGGGTAATGCAAATAATCTAGATAGATGATGTTTTGGGTAATGCAAATAATCTAGATAGAAGATGTTTTGGGTAATGCAAATATATCTAGATAGATGATGTTTTGGGTAATGCAAATATATCTAGATAGATGATGTTTTGGGTAATGCAAATAGTTTTAATAGATTCTAGTTAAATTATTTGCATCATGAATTAGTAGATGATACATTACGTTATTCAACTCCATCTATTTCTAGGAAATGAATTTTAAAGATATGAGGCCCGTTCTAATTTACCATTACCAACTACCGACTTCCCTTCAATCAATTCACAGGTTGGGGAACTCAAAATTCAAACATTATCGTTTTAATATCCTTGTTATTCCTAGTTAAATGTATCTGTATATGTTTGTATGTGTTTGTTTATGTAACAAATGCTTACTACCACTCCTCCCCCCGTCAAGCTCCATTTGCAAACCCTGAGGCAAACAGTCGATCTGTCTTTGCTTGAGTCTCCACCCAAAACTCAAATCTTATTTACCAGTACCTCCCTCCGGCGCCCTTGCCTCCCAGCGACACCATTATCACCACTTAATATTAATAAGCCTCAAATTTATTTGAAAGTTTATCTGGGAAACATCAACAGCGAAGCAGCGCTCCGCGAAGAAACGGAAATAAAAGATTTGAAGATGGCGACGGAGATAGTGTTTTCTTCTTTTGACTGCACCGTCATATCGTCATTACAATTTGGTATTGAAAAGAAAAAAAAAAGAGAGGACTTTTTATCTCATAAAATTCCAACGTGGTGTTGTAGTCTTCTTTGGAGATCCAAATCGGCTAGATTGAAATAAAAAGTGCTTTTTGTTGTCCCACGAAAAAGAAGAGTCATGTTTTAACACATCATTAGAGACACAATTTAGGCGGGTTTTATTTACCTCGTCTGCGACCAAATCTTTTTAAATCCATACAGCTTATTTACATATTATAGAGATCTACATTATGCTATTGCCTAATGTACAACTGCCAAAATGGCTTATCTTTTGAATGCGATTTATTTATATTGTGACATAAGTTAAACCTCTTGATGTATATTTTTATACAGTTTCTTAAATGGTGCAGTGTGGTGCTATGGATTTAATGAACGTAACAAGTTGTGACGTCAAGGAGATAGCATAAATTGGCCGTCGCCATTGTTTTGTTTTTTTTTTCTATTAAAATATTTGTTTTAGAAAATGCTTTCCATTCCAAGTTTATCTATTTTTTTATGTTGCTGTTGGATTTGATTTCACAATATCGTCAATTACAGCTACCAGTTCCTTTTATTTTGTAAGTAAAAATATTTCTGCTGAGATATTATATTACTTTGTGGACTAATTT
>JADKLZ010000728.1:28335498-28347491 GCA_021533235.1 Biomphalaria straminea
TTAAAGCCTACTTGCCCAAAGAAGAACATATGTGGCAATCAGAACATGTCATTTCAGACTAGAGCCATATTGCATGGTGCACATATATTTCTTGAAAGCAGGATAGAGGACAGCTACCTTAGTTTAGACTCTCTTAATAAGCTTAAGAAGCAAAAATAAATTATTTCGAAATCTGCACAATATGATGCAATATTTTAAATTATTTAAAGCGTGTATATCTTAACTCCAACAACGCATCAAAGTATGGTTACTGGTTTGTCAGCAGGCGATCAATAACTTGTTCTTTTCTTTTTGCTTTATTGTAAACCCTTGAAAGTCTACGAGAATGTCTTATTACATAATAAATGGCATTGTCTTAACATCTACGGTCACAGTAACTGAAGAACAGGTAACCTTTGGCAGTCCGACAATTTCGGTCATGCGACACGTCTCTGGTCCCATAACCATCGGACTATCAAGAATCATCTGTACTTCTTAGCCCATCTTTATGATGACACGCTCACAAGAAATAGTGACACCATAGACATAAATAAATATAGACTGGCCAATAAGAGAGTTTTATGAAGCGAAAAATTGTGAATTGCAATTGTGTGTACTTTATTTTATGTCTAAAAATTTTGTTTAATCTCTAGGACTGAAGACCATGCAATTTTTTAACATTTTCATAATTCGGAAATCCAAATACAATAGATATACATGTTTTCAAGTTACATGAAGTTATTTCCGTTTTCCAGTCTATATTTATTTATGTCTAAGAGTGACACCACATGTGCTCCAGATGCCTCGTTGTGGTTTGCTAGGAGTTCTTGTGAGATGGTTCTAAAGTCTTGCTAAAACGCACATCCATATGAGTTCTTTTGCGAAATGTGTGAAGTAACAAAACGGAGACTCCCTGAACTCCCTTCCGCACGATCTAACCCTAATGAGCTAATCTTTGAATGACTCTATGGACTTCAGACTTTTTTTTTCTCTATCTCCTTTTGATCGTATGCAGTGTTCACATAATTGTCATGTCTGGTCTACCATGAGGTAATCCTAGGTGAAAACTGGGGGAGCGTATAATCTCGCGATCCGCCCTCTTTTGATTATCAGACACCACGATCTGATCAAAAATGGGTTTAACGATACCCCGTACCCCATTCAAGCCGACGAAAGACCTGAACAATAAAAAACAAGATTACAAAGAGAGTTTGTGTAATACACAAACTCAGAGGCGGCCCCCGTCGGAGTCGGATTCCTGTCAGATCCGCCTATTCGCAAGATGTTTTGGATGTTCCTTCTAAGTCCCTGGCTCAATTTCTGTATGCTCCCATCCTTAAATTATCGCAATATTTCTGAAAGAACAGTAAAGGTTAAATCATATTTTCAAAAGCCTTTAGTGTTTTTTTCTAACCGTGACGGACAGACCAACGAACAGACAAAACGCACAAAAATATGGTAGTTCCATTCTAATGGGGGTATTAAACAATTTTATTTTAAAAAATCTGATTTTTTTAAAAAATTAAGAAATTAGTTTAGAATCATGTTATTTCCGGGCTTTACGCTAGTACACGAAAGCCGCTGCTAAAAAATCATTTTGAAAAATGTGTGTGCTATCTACATGCCTAGCGTACTTCTTATAGTAACATTTCCTCCCTTACATTTACGTAATTGTTTTAGAATTGGTGTTTTGTTATTAAAAAATCGCTTGCATAATTAATTTTATAAATTAAACGGTTTGCGTTTAGAAAACTAAAAGTAGCCATTGCACCTAAACTTTTCAAGCCGCATTTAATGGTAAAAAAATATTTTTCGAATCTCTTCTAGTTTTGGCGCTATGAGTCTGACAGACGGACAGACGGACAGACAGACATAAATTCATTTTAAAAAATGTGCGTGATATCTACATGCCAAGAGCATTTCATATAGTAACATTTCCTCCCTTAGATTTACGTAATTGCTTCACAATTGGTGTTTTATTATTAAAAAATCGCTTGCAAAATAATTTTTATAAATTAAATGGTTTGCTTTTAGAAAACTAAAAGTAGCCGTTGCACCTAAACTTTTCAAGCCGCATTTAATGGTGAAAAAATATTTTTCGTATCTCTTCTAGTTTCGGCGCCCTGAGTGTGACAGACGGACAGACGGACAGACGGACAGACGGACAGACGGACAGACGGACAGACGGACAGACGGACAGACGGACAGACGGACATTTTGCACAAACCTAATAGCGGCTTTTTCCCCTTACGGGGGCCGCTAAAAAAAAGATGATCGCCTTCGAAGTAAAAGCTGAATCATTAAAGACCAAAACGCATGTATGGTGCTCCACAATGCCATGTATTTTTTTTTTCGTGTAACCCATGCGTGGGAACTAGTATCCTAAATACCAGAACAAAATTGAACAATCTATACAAAGTAAGACATTTATCTGCCTGGAAAACATATCAGACAAAACGTGCTGGTCTATGAATGTTGTTGTATGAAGCAGGTCTCAAACAGAACTAAGAGGCTTAAAAAAATTAAAGTGTAATCCTTCGTAAAGTGATGGCATGGATCCTGAAAAGATGTTGAACTTATTTCGTTTGGCCGAACTGACACTATAACTTGGTTTAGTCTTTTTTTTTGTATATGTTAATATACTTTTAATAAGCACTTGTTTGGACGATTATAATATTTATTTCCGAAATCAGTGTTAAATTTAAAATACAAGCTTTAAGAATGAAATAGTGAATTTGTAACCCACCTCACAAATCTCACTCACATGGTCTCTGTATCTACAACGTGTCTGTCACGTGGGCCTTTTCCTTCAAACTCTGATAGTCATTACTTATGTAGGCACATATTTCCCAAAGTTTTAGTCGGAATATCTTTTACACTTATTTGTGACTATCTATTAGTCGATTCAGAGACTGGTTAATTGTTTACGAACACTTTTTTTTTATAAATTGTTTATTTATTTTTTTATATTTTATATATGTAGAAATAAAATAAATATATTTGTTCAGTTTTGACAGTTTCACTAGAACAAGTCTCGTGTGTAGTTTAATAGAGAAAAAAGGATGAATGCTATGTTACTTTATAGCATAGAATCAAGAATAAAGGCTGAGTGTGTTATTCTCTTAATAATGAACGTGTAGTTCTCTTATTGCGAGTACTTAAACTTTGGTGATTACTTCCTTTGCTTTTCCTATTTGTTTATTTACACTTGTGTAATTTTACTATTTTCTTTTATTTCTGTAGTCACGCAGACAGACAGACAGACAGACAGAGAGAGAGAGAGACTATATTTCCCTATAAAACATCATAGTTCGCACTTTTATATTCTTGTTTCTCCTTTAATTGGCAGACTTTTTCCAAGTTGTTTGTAAAATGTTTGATATGTTTCGGGTGTTTCTTCAGAGCTGAAGATAATCACTAGTTCTAACCTTCCACAGGATGACGGGAGATTGCATTAGTATGAATCCATTGAGACATCTTTTATATAGGTTTTACAATCTGTGTTGACATCCAGAGTTTTCACTTTGAATCTTTGCTTATCATTTAAATTACCCTTATAGTATAGACCAGGGGCGTAGCTAGAAATTTTCCATCGCTTGGGGGCCCGAGGGGACTGACACCGTTGGGTCCCCTGCATTTTGCGTAATACTTAATTTTTAATGTAAAACTCACTCATTTGGGGCCCTCCTCAAGTGGGGGGCCGGGGCCCTGGGATTTTCAAATTCCCCCCCCCACTCTAGCTACGCCACTGTTATAGACCTTGCGGGCAGATGATGTAAAGTTAATCTGTTTCATGTGGCTAACACAAAGACCAACCACCTTTACTGTCCTCCAACTAATGTCAGGTACCCATTAGAGCTGGGTGGACTCAGAGGTGCTTTAAATATCCCGCAATTAAAACAAAAAAAGACTTGACCAGGATTCGAACCAGGGACCCCCGGTTCGGAAGCCTATTGCTTAACCCGCGCCTCCCTTTACTATTAACTGATACTTAAATGGAAAGCATCCACAGAGAGTTCTCTTTTATTATCGTTCTGAATTTAACTCTGAAATCGTTTCCCCGCACTTCTCTACTTAATTTGAGAACCTTTTTTTTATTTTGTTCAGTGTTATAGCAGAAGGTCGTAAAATTCAGCGGTACAAAAAAGTGAACTGAATCCATACGCTTCTTCACCAGGCGCGGCTCTTGGTATGAATAGGTTGAGAAAAACTAATGTGCTTAAAGACTGAACACACACACACACACAAAACACATTGACTAGTATGTCAGATTTGGAGTCATATATTGAGTAATGTGACAGATTTTGTGACACATATTGAGTAGTGTGACAGATGTCTCCTTCTAGTATTGATATATGTCTCTCAGATCTGGGATAATGTATTTTTAGTGCGTGACCCGATATACTCTAGGCACACTTGGAATCGGGTACTTGCGTACTCGTGCTCGCCATTTCTCCTGGTCAGTAGACGGATTAAAGTGATTATATCATGTTCTTTGAAGACGGGTCTTTTGCTAGTATAATATTGATCTAATCATGGAGGTCACTCTTTTCATGTAAAATTATTCTTTATCTTATCTTATACATTACAAACGTTACTTTAAAAAAAAAAAAAGAAGATAATTACGGTTTACGAATTTCTTGCGTCAATCCAATCACACACGTGTAATTGTCAGGTACCCATTAGAGCTGGGTTTTTCTGGCGATCCATTCCATTCTCTCATAAATAGACCTCACAAGCCCGGAGGTGTTACTCTAGTCAAGTGTGAATATTCGTTTGTTATGAATCACACTGCTTTGGGTCATTCATTTGTAAATGTGTACATGGGATTAAGTAAAAGTGTTAGGTCGTTGCTTTAACCACACAACACTTTTGTAGGGCTTCGACCACAGGAATGGGAGACTTCGCTGGCACAGGACATGAAAACAAAAGTTGAAAGAGAAAAGATCTAGAGATCTAGATCTAAATTCTATTTAGGTCTTTAGGTCATTTGGTCACCACTTGATGTTTCCAACAAAGTAACGCACCAACCCACTCGATCACATTCATCCATAAACACTGATACACTCACAAACTCTCATAAACACAAACACACACACACCGACACATAAAAGTGCTACAGTAACAAATAACACTTAGACAAAGACTCCAGATAAAAGGCTCCACAAAGCGCTGAGAAAGCTAATACCTTTAAGTCAGGTCTTAAGATGAGACGTCACTGACTCTATGGTCATTAATCATTCCTCGGGGAGGACTGCAGCCATTTCTCCTCCTAAATCCCCCCAGCTTTTGACTTCTCGATTAGATCTCTGATAGAGAGATAGGAGTCGAAAAGAGAAACACGAAGACGAGATGACGAGTGACTAAAAATGTACTGATTGTGTCCTTTGTAAGAACAATGGCTGGTCCTGTTAGCCACGTAACAAATTTTATTTCTGATTTCTTAGAAACGTAAAAGAAAAAAAAGTTAATGATTTTAAAAATTGTATAGGCAAAGACAGTAAAGAACCTTTTCGAAGCTTGCAATTTTCAGGGTAGATGATGTAAACATTTTCCGTGTCTGTGGCCTACTCTTAACGAGGTTGTCATGTGGCCAGCACATGACCAACTGCCTTTCCTTCTCCAACACATGGCAGGTACTCATTAGAGTTGGTTGAACTCAGGGGCGTGCTAAAAAAAAATCCCGAAATTCATAATCCCATTCGTCACCAGGATTCGAACCTGGGACCCCGGTTTAGAAGCCAATGCTTTATAACTCAGCCACCGCGCCTCCGAAGTACGACTACAAAGTGGAAAAATGACATTGAATATGTCTCATTGTATACAATAAAGTAAAATTTAAAAATAGTATTCACTTGGAACTTCAACGTGTACAAAGTACGAAGCTTAGCGACATTAGCGAATCAAACTTTTGGCTGTAGAAATTCATAATCCCATTCGTCACCAGGATTTGAACTCGAGACCCATCGTCTCGGAAGTCAATCGCTACACTACTTAGCCACTACGCTTAACTTAAGTACCAATTATTTCATTTCCTATCCTTTAAGTATTAAAAAGGCAGACGACATATAGTTAAACATGCATTTAATAAAACCATAATCGAAATCGAGGATAATTCATAGAAATATTCGATTATAGTGTATCTCTCACATTGCTCAGTTTATAATCCTTATATAGCACACTCAACCAATCGCTGGGGGTTTATTTTACCACGTGACAGTGGCTTGCACGTGTTGATGTTTCTGCTTGCTATTTTTATTGCCAGAGAAAGTTACAATCTTTAAATAATATGATCAGGCCAAAATAAAATAGTTAGCCAATAAATTTAGAAGTTGTCGTTGCCTTCTCTTTCAACTAACACGGTGCTAAATCAGTCAAAGGGACAATACACTGCCACCATTTATCTAGTGATAATAGTGTAATGGAACATTTCAAGAGCTATAATCATTTATCTTCTTCAAAAATATTAACAGGTTACAAGAATATACAAATATAGGGCGTACACATGTTTGTACGTTACTTTAATTACAATCTTAGTTTTTAGGTGGCATTCATTTAAATAAAAATAGATGTTTTAAATTTATTAATGCTTTATTGGTATCTACAAGTAAAAAAAAAATTAGATTACAAATATTTGAACATTTGATATTTAATTCGGCTTTATTGACATTTGACTCGATACAATCTCTAATTCGGTAATAATATATTTGTCTTTAGATAGTGTTTAAACAGGGGCTACTCTGTACTAGAAAGATATCTGCAAATAATTAACAAATGCAACTCAACGTATTAATCTCTATTAATGATAATTACAATAATTTATATGTAGGTTCTTACCATAGAGGGTTATGGTGACCGAGCAGTAAAGTGACCTACGAATCGAGAGGGCACGAGTTCGAATCTTGGTGAAGGCTGGGATTTTGAATTTCGGGATTTTTAGAACGCCCCTGAGTACATTTTCTAGAGAAATCAAAGGCAGTTTGTCATTGAGCATTCCAAACGACTCCCTAGTCGTCGTCTATAGAAACTGAAGATATTGACATCATCTGCCCTTTAGATCGCAAAGCCCTATGGGATACTTTCACGTTTCTTTTCCCACCCCTGATAAATAATTTCACCATTATTTATTGATATCAATTTTCTGGTTCAAAAAATTACTTTTCTAAAATGCTCTTTCTTTGAATGGGTCATTGAGTTAGTGCTACGGTTGAGTGCCTTTATACAACTAAATCCCAGCATGCCTTACTGGACACTTGAAACGACTCCCTCATTAAATCACATCTGAAGTGTCCGATGGTATAACCATTCAGGTGTGGCTGACATTTACTTCCTAAGTAAAATCGATGTCCTGTTATACAGAGTGCCATGGACACCATATTTTAAGAAACATCGGAACAGGGACGTTATTTTTCAGTCCCTGACACACAAACGTCATTGATTTAGCCATAGAAGTATAATGATGTTAACTCCCTCTCCCTCCCCCCTATTTCCTGTCTCTCAATGTATCCACCCAGAGCCGCGACATCAATTTGTATGCACCTTTAGCAAACCAAGAAGATGATCGATTGTAGAAGCCACGAAAGATAACTGCATTGAATCATGAACTCGACAACAGTTATCGATCTTTTGTATTTTTCAATGATCAACAGTAAAATTAGACTTGTTATTATGAACACTGGTTCAAGGTCTATTTATGACGAAGTCTACTCTAAGACTGAATAAAAATGCCAAAATTGCTAAGAAGGTAAGCTCAAAGAGTATAAATTTTAGACATCTTTTTTAAAAAAATCATTGTTAAAATTGCTATGACTACGACATTCGATTACATTATTTCCTGTCCTGTATGTCTTTTTATAAAGAAGCGAGGGTTGTGATATTCAATGCACTCGTTTAGAGTTTGTAGGTTGAGATGTTGTTCTTCAAGGCAATTTAACTCTTTCTCTCTTAATTGATGATACCGACGTCGGTTTCACCTCGTTAAATTAAATTAATATTGAATTTTAAAAACTTTTTTTTGTTATATAAAAAGAGCATGCATTCCCTTTTAATTCTATACCAAATAAAACATTTTTTGATAACAAACAAAAAAGTTATTGAAGCTTATTCATAGCAGGGTAGTGAAGTAGTAATATGCAAAATGAAGAATTCCGTTGCAACGTATAAACATAATTACAGAGTGAGAGAGTTAAAGATTGGGCTCTATCAGTTGTTACACTTGCTTTCTTGTTCATGTTGAGACAATGTTTCTTTAGCCTCTTCATAAGAAGTTATAAGAATCGGAAGTTTTAATAATATATTTAGATAATTATACTTATTTTACAATCTGTGGACACACCTTATTACTGGCGCATAAAACACTCCGGCGGGCCGCATGTGGCCCGCGGGCTGTAATTTATCCACCCATGATTTAAACAATGCAGAAGCAATTTAGTCTTTTTAGACTTCAGTAGGCATTGAGTATAAGATATAGCTAGTTTTAATTGAAAGGGGAGGTAACAATGACATTTCAATTATCCAACTATAAGGGAAATAAAATAAACTTTTCTTAGTAAATATTTTATTATTTACGGAAAAAAGTATCGGTGTAATTGTATCAATTATGCTACAATTTATAAGAAAATACAAATATTATTAACATGATAAAAGTTTTTGACATAAATGTAATATTTTTAATGATATTTATATTAACATTTTTTTTTCATTCATAATATTCAACGCTTACAATTTTTAAACTACAGTTTAGTATATAAACAAAATTTGATCATATTTTGTTTTTGAAACATATTCACTTTCACCTATAATAATTTTTAAGATATGGTGCAACTTCTGTTGCACGTTGCAAACCTCAATAATGATCTTATCTAAATAAGAAAGCCGATTTCAATTGGAATTGGGTTTATTGCATCAGTTGAGATGAGTGTTACACGTACGTCTAGTCTCTTTTTGTTTTATACTCTTCGGTAGTAGACTGTTGGCTTGAGAAGGTTTGAGACATTAGTTCGAATTCATATAGTGTTGGACATAAAAACATCAGATCCATCAGCTGGTAAACGCACCAACAAAATCATTAACTATGAACTATATTTTGGATCTCCGCTCTTTGTAAAGAAAAGGAAAATCTGATATTGTTTTGACCACCCGCTTAAGCTCCTATATCTGCAACTATGACTTTATGATTGATGAACTCTAATGAACAGTGTAAATGATCATGAACTATATACAACTCCACAATAACCTTCACTGCTCAACAGTATTACATGGTCTGGACGTGGATGCGTCAACCTGTTTGTCTTGTGTGTTAGTAAAAATTAAAGTATAATCTGAGTAAACCACACAAAAAAATGTAATAACATTTTTTGACATAGGATTGTGCAACCATAAATATTTATTTTATTATATATTCCGTATTTGTTATAATACATGGCCCAATCAACAACATTGTATGAGATTCTCTTAAAGCATAACCCTTAATGTCGTAAAAAAAGGTTTCTCACACAAATGGCTTTGATGTCTCCTAGAGTGAAGTTATCCGAACCAGCTTGACGAATTAGTAAATTGATTTTAGATAAGACGGACATTTCAGCGTTTTTCAGCGACAATTTGGCGCAGCAGATAAATCGCAGGGAAGATTTTGTTGCTGTTGTGTTGTTTCACACCACAATGGGTAAACACAGAAGTTGGTCTTTTGTCAAAACTACGGATGATAAGAAAGCTAAAATGCTAAGAGTTTATAAAGTAGCGATAAAGTCACACAGAAGACAATTTATCACATGCGTTTATCATTAGGGTGACGTTCTACTATTTCCTACTTCATAGTCCTGGCCCACTTGCCCTGGGGCATGTGGCGTTCTACTAGTTCCTACTTTATAGTCCTTCCCATTTGCCCTGGGGCATGTGGCGTTCTACTAGTTCCTACTTAATAGTCCTTCCCATTTGCCCTGGGGCATGTGGCGTTCTACTAGTTCCTACTTTATAGTCCTGGCTCATTTGCCCTGGGGCATGTGGCGTTCTACTATTTCCTACTTCATAGTCCTGCCCCACTAGGGCATGCCTGCACTGGGCTGGTAGTTCTGGTGCTTGAGTTATTTAAATACGTCTCAATTTAGATACACTCTCTAAATGTGGCCTGGTGGGTGATTGGTAAAGCACTTGAGTTCAGATCCTGGTAGCAATTGGGATTTTAAACAAAAGTATTGCTATTTGAATTCCCCTTCGCATTCCACCTTCGGCAGACCATAGTACCACTACATCCCAACCACTACATCCCAAAAATCTTTAACTTTTGTCCTATTTATTATAGTGTGTGGCCCTACCAACAACATAGTGTTAGATTCTCTTAAAGCATAACCTTAACTGTCGTGAAATAGATCATCTGTTTCTTTGGCCAACTGTTAACAAGCAGGGTGTTATGTGGCCAGCACAACGACCAACTGCCTTTACTTTCTTCAACTAAAGTCAGGTACCCATTAGAGTTGGGTGAACTCAGGGGCGCCCTAAAAATCGCGAAGTTCATTTTCCCAATCTTCTCCGAGATTCGAACCCAGGACCTCAGGTTCGAAAGCCAAGCGCTTAACCACCGCGTATCCCAAAGTTACAGGCGAGCAGCAGACGGCTGGATAGAAGAAGATGAAGAATACGAGGAAAAAGGGGAGCAGAGGTGACCGGTCTTTGTACTGGCCTCATGAAATCCTCCATTAACTCTTTCTCTTCTTATTTATTTTTCCACGATTCGACGGTAATTCTTCATTTTGCTCATAACTATCTCACTGCCTGTTATGATTAGCCTTCAATAGCTTTGTTGTTTGTAATCAAAAATGTTTTATTTGGTATAGAATTAAAGGGGAATGCATGCTCATTTTATACAACACAAAGTAAAGTTTATAAAATTAATCATTAATTTTATATAATGATGTTAAATTAACAATAGTGTCGTCAATTAGGAGAGAAAGAGTTAAATTACCGCCATAGGTCGCAGGGTCTTAAAATGATATTTAACTCTACCTATAAGTTGCATATCACTTAGAGTGTCGACCATAGAGTGCAGAGGTGATGTACTCCATACTTGTTTATAGCTACGCAAATGAAAACAAAATGGCTTACTTAACACTGAGAAGTATCAGTCTTTGGTAATGAAGTGAGACACTCTTTAGAAGCAACTTTAGTATAAGGAATGGGTCAAAACACAACGAAAAACAAGCTTACTTTCAAATCGTCTCCCTTGCATCAAAGGGCAGTAACTTTTCACATTTCGATAGAAGTTTTCGAATCAATTTAAAATGTTTGTCAAACATCCACATCTAGAGAGTGATTGTTTATTTCAACTTGAATCTTAAGTCAGTCCACAATATACGGTTATATTGAACTGAGAGAGAGAGAGAGAGAGAGAGAGAAAGAGAGAGTTTAACAAATCAATAGGGGCCTGCTTTGAGTTTAATCGGTTATATTTTTTAATCCTGATGTTTGTATTATGTATGTGCCTGCACACGGAGTGCTTCTTCATGTTTTTGATCTTTGTTGGGTTTGTATATTAACAAGAATCCCATTAAAGGGAAATAATAAAAGAAGCTTTTATTAAGAAATCGACTCAAAGGCAACCAAGTGTTGACTTTAAAAACATTAGAATGTAACATGCCAGCCTTTATGCAATGATTGAGCACATGATATATCATACCGTTTGTGTATCCTACAATTATATTTCATACACTCGAATCATAAACACACACACACAGACATAAAAGACTTTCTTCGCGCCATTAATCTTATTATATTCACATCCGGGGGATCTAATATTGGACATCCATTGCTCTTCCATTCTTTATCTTTCGTTGTTAAAAGGAAACAACTCCCAACAACAAAGAAAGCAGACGTTTGATTCACTAAGAAATTACATTACCGCCCAACTGATCGTTTTGTTTTTACAAAACTTGTATCAACTCACCTTGTCTGTCAGTCTGGTACACAGTTTGTACACGTTATTTCTCCCACACGTTATTTCTCCCACACGTTATTTCTCC
>JADKLZ010000728.1:28357055-28367471 GCA_021533235.1 Biomphalaria straminea
TTTAAACGTCTCTACTGCGATATCTTGAGGTCCTTTAGAATTGTATGAGTCCTAGAGGTCCTTTAAACGTCTCTACTGCGATATCTTGGGGTCCTTTAGAATTTATGCGTCCTTAAGGAAATTTGACTTCTATACTACGAACCCCAATGTTACTTTGGGAAATGATGTGAGGTTAAACGTTTAACAATTGTATCATATGGTCAGCAAGAAGAACTTAAGTCAGATACTCTGTGAATATGCTTGAACTAAAATACACATTAGAATTTGAACAAAAGAGACAAACGCTAAACAATACAGTCAGCAAGTACCATCCTTTTAATATGCAATAAACTCACTATCTTGACAGAGATCGAAATAAATCTTCTTAGTAGCTAAGTTACTTCCCATTAACGGCAAGTTACAGCCCTTGGGGAAATAGATGAAGTCTAAATAGCGACCTCCATTTGCCCCAATCACGATTCGTTTAGCGATTTTCTTTTCTGAATGCGCCCTCTAGACTTTGACCACATAAGACAAGTTCCCGAGAGAGGTTCTCCAATTCTGCCTGCCCATCATCTAAAGTTCGAGTAACTTCGATGTAGTGTTAACATGATAGCCAGGATACGAGAATTATAATGTGGATAACCCCTGGTCTACTCTGGTATGCCATTAGCTACATTAACAACATTGACTTTGTTCGACATGTTTATTTTTTTTCCATACATCCCAACGTCAGTAGTGTCACCAATATGTTCAAACAGTTGTTACATTTCACTGTTACTATATATCACTCTATGTTAGTTGTTACATGAGGTGAGACGAACTAGTAGTGAATATAATAAATAGCTTTGTTATGCTTGTAAAAGGCATCTTATCTTATAAATACAGACATTCCTTCAAACAAGATAATTACCATATCGTATCTTATCAATGCAGACATTCCTTCAAACAAGATAATTATTTATCCTCTCCTATAAATAAAGACGGTCCTTCAAAGACTGGGACTTTGAATATCGGAATTTTTAGGGCGCCACTGAGTCCATCCTACTCTAATGGGTACCTGACTTTATTTGGGTAAAGTAAAGGCGGTTGGTTGTTGTGCTGGCCACATGACACCCTGCTCGTTAACTTCTATACTACGAGTCCTAGAGTTCATTCTAACGCCTATAACTGTTGGTCATAGAAACAGATGACCTTAACATCACCTGCCCTATGGATCTGAAAGGAAAACTTTACACGTAACACATAATTACACATTCAATGCTCTATGTGCGATATGGTTGTATATGTCCTAGCTTATGTAACAAGATATGTGCCTTTATTATGATTTTGACATTATGTTGTGTTTTTGTCTATGTAAGTCATTGTTCAGTGTGTTGTGTAGTATGTATATATCTGTTACCTGTTACCTATCCCTTAGTCTGGTGGACCGTTGGGGCACCAAGCAAGACTTGTGGACCATCTTTCTCCATTCTTCTCTATCATTTGCCCTGATTAAAACCTCGTTCAATGGTAGGCCTGTCCATTCTTTGATGTTGTCAAACAACAACATCAAAGTACATATCTATCTTGGTATAAATTCTACGGCTCTATTTTAAGACTGTTCTAGGTTTTCTTGTATACAGTCAGACCTCGCAATCTACAGGGCTAATGATGTAAAGGTCATCTGCTTCTGTGGCCAACGGTTAACGACGGTGTCGTGTGGCCAGCACAACGACCAACCTCAACTAATGTCAGGTGCCCTTAGAGCTGGATGGAGGCGCCACAAGAGTCCCGAAAAAAAAAATTCCAGTCTTTACCAGGATTCGAACCCGTAGGTTTGGAAGTCAATCATTTGACCACTCAGCCACCACGCCTCCTTAGTAACGTTACCGTATATTAATATTTTTGTTGTTTTTTTTTAACTTTGAATTGTATGTTTTCAATATAAACAGCATCAGAGTTGGGCTGCTGTGATACCCAGAAGTCTATATAAGACACACAAACACATTTTAACATGCGTTTTACGTTTTTGTTCCAGGCAGTAATGAAATATCCATCATCGTAAAATGCTAATTTCAATACACTCTTGCCTCTGTTTCTTAATACTTAAAACATTTAGAACTAAATATAGCCTATCTCTCGAGCGCATCTGTTGGAACAAGTCACCGCTGTTGTATATTGTCTTCTCGTGGTGAATTATTTAGAGCTTTGTATATTTGTTAGTTTACAAGAAGCATGAGTGATGTTGGACTGTGTGATATATGTCATCTGTCATATGTCATCTGTCTTCAGCTGTTCATTTTCCTCTTCATATAACGTGGTTGTTATAAAAATACATTTGTCGTTATGCAAGAGTAAATATTAGGAATTAGGTGGCCAGAAAAGATTACCACTACCGATTTGTGGAACAAAACTAGACAAAAGCCCATAGTACAAGACATTACCAAACGAAAATGGAGCTGGATGGGACACACCCTGCGGAAACCAGCTACCAATGTTGCAAAGCAGGCTCTTGACTGGAATCCGCAGGGAAGGAGGAAAGTGGGCGGACCCAAGCAAACCTGGAAGAGGTCAGTCGTCAGTGAAGCTGAGGGTACTGGAATGACATGGGAGCAGATGAAGAAAGCTGCTCAGAACCGAGTTCGGTGGAGAGGTGTGGTTGCGGCCCTATGCTCCCCTGGGAGTACACAGGATTAAGTAAGTAAGTATGCAAGAGTAAACATTGTTAATATAATGCACGCATGCACTCTGGATGTGGCAAAATACTTAGGTCACAGCTGGGTCTGCGTGTCCACGTAAATACCTGCACTCCCAATTTATCATCATGTTAAAAAAAAAGACAACATGCAATTAGTTCAAGTTATATATTCATTATTTATGTCTAATTGTTTGTTCATGTTATGGTTATATGCAGGGGCGGACTGGGAATCAAAATCGGCCCGGGCATTACCGTATTAACCGGCCCACAAATACCATGTCATATGTTGTATCAGTGCTTTTTTTTTTGTAAACAAAAAATATGTTCTCAGTGATGGATTACCTAACTTTTGATTAGTAATAAATTAATAATAAACGTAAAAATACAAAAATAGTAATATTTTTCCCCACATTGAAAAAGATGCCAGTGCGTACAGTCAGAAAAAAGCATATATAGCCTATAAGTGATTGTGTGTGTGTATGCAATGTATCTTCATTACATACTGATCTTTCATTCTTTCGGACGTTTTTTGTACCCTAAAATAGGCTCTTCCTTTAGTTAGTGGAAAGACAGTATACACCGCCATTAACAGCTAGGGAGTCTGGGGGAGCGCTGCGGGGTTCGTGGCGAGCCCCGGGTCCAAGCATTATTTCCGGTATTTTAAGCTTTAAAAAGGCTTATTCTGGGGTATCTACAGTGCATTAGTGTGCTCTTTATCAGCTAAAAAATTCAAAAACCAAATCTGCTATTCACGGCACTTAATTAATGGAGTCCAGCGACTTGTAGAAAATGCTAACTTTAATTTTGCTTTAGTTTGTGTATAGGATGGGGAGGGTAACCACAAAATGTGGCTAAGCTCATGAAATGTGTGACTAGTTTTCTTATTTTTTTTATTTTTTTTTTTGTTTATTGAAAGGGGATTTTAAGCCCAGCCTCTTCTCTTTGGCTTCACTGTGGCAGAAACTTAAGTTTCCGTTTCAGACAATGAGGTCTGAGGCAGCTGA
This sequence comes from Biomphalaria straminea, assembly GCA_021533235.1. Classification (NCBI taxonomy): domain Eukaryota; kingdom Metazoa; phylum Mollusca; class Gastropoda; family Planorbidae; genus Biomphalaria; species Biomphalaria straminea. The sequence continues at coordinate 28,360,719 of JADKLZ010000728.1, forward strand.
TGGTTTGAACCCCCCTCCTGCTACGCCCTTGTGTCATATTATATTTGTAAGTCTAATTCTCATCAAAACATATAACGTTTAATAAAATATCGAAAACTGAAAATACGCTCTCATAGGATTACGTATTATATTTAATTTATACCTGTATGTGATCTGAAAGCTATAAAAAAAATACAATAGCAGCATCAATGAGTTTGAAATGAATGAATTATTAAATGTTTTGGAGACTTTGGGTATTTTTATAGATTAACAGACGTTACTTTAAAAAAAAATTAGGCATGCATGTTGCTCTTTGACTTAAGTCGTGGGTATTCCCGTCTGACACATTCCATTAAAAGATTAGAGAATGCAGAATGGTTAGAGAGACACTTACTGTGAAAAGCTCTAGCTTTGTCCTACTACATTCTCAAAAAAACGAGAATTGTATATGAATATGACCAATAAAAATATAAATCTTCTATCAGTAAATATCAGATGTGACAGCGCTATATAAAACCAGAGAATTAGTATACGAATTTCCGTCATTGACTTCATACTAAGCATACAAAGAGATCCCATTTCAGAGTATTTCAAACCTTGTGGTCTATAGGGCAGATGATGTAAAGGTCATCTGTTTCTGTGACCTATGGCTAACGAGGGTTTCGTGTGGCCAGCACAATGATCTTTACTTTTCCCATTCAAGCTGGCTGAACTCAGAGGCGCCCAAAGATCTCGAAATTAAAAATTCTAGTCTTCACCAGGATTCGAATCCCGGACCCTGGTTCGGAAGCCAAGCGCTTAACCACTCAGCCACCGCGCCTCCATGATATATTGTGTATATATTTGCCGTTTATTAAAATAGCAAAAATAATTATTAAGATATTGATCTTGATTTGATTTTTATAAACATACAATATTTTTTTGTAAGCCGAAGTATATTATTTTTAAATTTATTTTATTAAAATTAAAGAAAAAGAATTCTTCCTCTTACTTTGAAAATCGCACAAAGAACTATATATTGAGCTGCGAATAAGTTTTGTGGTTTGCAATTTCGCGGCTATGTGTGTTAAAGTTAATTTCTATTAAGTATTGTTGAAGAGCTAATTGTCGCCCTTTTTTTCTGCGTTATATCAATGTTTCCTAACTTACTCTCCCTCTTCCTTCGTTTTCGGTAACATTGTCAATGAAACCATCAAAAGTCGGGGTAGGGAAGGAGGAAAACCAAGTGGGAGTGTCATCAAAGTCCATGCCGACCAGCAAAAACGTTTAGGCCGAACACAAGCACACAGACATCAAAGCAGTATTGAAGCCAATGCCGCTCTTAGGCCTACACAGCTAAATGTACGGTCTAACGTTTTGCAAATGATAATATGCATAGTGTATTATGTACATTTTTGATATATATCTATACTCTACTTATTGAATTTCAAACAAAATTAATTGTAAAAAAAAAATAAATAAATAAATAAAATAAAACGTGTTCGGGTAAATGTGTCTTTGCTACTATAACTTTTTTTTAAAGTTGTCTGCATTAAAAAAAACTTTTCTTTGGTCGCAACCAGACCGGCCCATTTGGTGCCGGCCCACCGGGCATTTGCCCGGTATGCCCATATAGCCAATCCGCCCCTGGTTATATGCATGTCATGTTATAAAGCTATATGAATGTGATGTCATGTTTTTATGCAAATTTGCGGGTAACGTTTTATGCAAATGCGAAGCTTAAATTAATGTGTAAAAGTGTAAGTTGAATTTTTTAAAAATACCTTATAATTATATGTTAATATAACATATATGTTATATGTTAATATAGATCATACAGAATATAGAATATTGCAGTCTAAAAGGAGCTGACATATAGGCTCTATTAGCAACCCCATTACAAGTAAATGTAGCAAGCTGAAGAAGTTATTTCTCTACAATGTTTACACTAGTGCATTGTGTCCTATAGTTCTTTTCCCTTATTAATAAATATCATGTTGTCTTCATATTAAAAAAAAGGGCATAAATAGACTTCTTGCTATAAGCTTGCATTGTTTTCAAGGGTCCACAAAGTAAGAAACTGATTAGAAACTGGATAGATTGGAATTGACATAAGTCTCCTAGTCCAAAAGAATTTGACAGTTTATGTATATCTTTGGGAATAGGGAAGAAGGGGCTATTTAATTAACCACACAGTAAAACTGGTTTAACCGTTATAACTTTTCCGAATTAAATTGACTTAAATAGTTGATGTTATTGTTTTTAACACAGTTTAGGAGGACATCCCCGCACTCCACTCAAATGTTTATTTGTATTCAGTTGAGAGTTAACTAAATAGATCAGTGGCATAGCTACGATTTCTCAATTATTTGGTGGCCCAGGGGACTTGAACTCTTTGGCCCCCCCCCCCCCCCTGCATTTTGACGTTCCACATTATGGCACAATATAATGGCTTAATATTTAAGGTAAAAATACATTTTGAACACTCGTTTGGGGGCCCCTTCGAATGGGAGCCCGGAGGGATTTTCCTATTCTCGCCACCTCACCCACCCTAGCTACGCCACTGAAATGGATAGATGTAGTTGAACATTTTTCGCACCTTGTTTATACAAGTTCCAGTCAACATGCCCTGGTCAAATCAACTTGATTGTGTAAAGCAAGGCCGGCCTTAGCCCACTGCAACCTATGCCTATGCAGTGGGTCCCGCACTTTCATAGGCTACTCACTAATTCTAGGTGTAAATTGTTAAATTAAAACATTATAACTAAAATTATTAAAATCTCCTGAAAAAGTTAACAAAAGTTGTAATTTTGGGTTGCTAATTCTATGCGCGATAAGAAAAAAAAAACGACATGTATTCCAAAGACGAATCCATTTTCTAATACAAAATCTTAATTTTGATATTATGCTTATCCCACAATCGCGCAATCAGTTTCGCATAGGGCCCAGCAATTTTTAGTGCTGGCTCACGTGCAAGGCTCAATGGAAATAATAATGAAACATTAGAAGGTAGAAATAGCACGAAAAATGATGGACCGCCACAAGCTTCAAGCTCTCGCCCCCTCCCCCACCCTAGCTACGCCACTGAAATAGATGTAGTTGAACATTATATACATTTGTATTGAAAAAATATTTATTTGTTATCGCCTTTGTATTTATCTAATCATTTACCAACACAAACTTAAAAACCTTAAATGCTCAATAGGATTGTTATCTACTCCAGAATTCCTCGTTCGCGCTCAATTGAGATACTTCCTAACGTATTTCTTCTCTCTATATGTGAATGATCTTGTTCCTGTCATTTTACTGTATCAATCACTACCTGGCGTCCTTGTATATTGAGCTATTAAAGTCTGTTTTGGCAATTTTATATAATAATACTTTCGCTAACAGGAATTTCTGGGCAAACAAAAACCAGTTAATGGATTGAAAGTTTGTATCCAAGTTTGATTTCTTTTTTGTATTTAAAAGTAGCTAGAAAATATTTTCTGATTTAGATATTTGATTGAACGGATCTGATATAGTGTTAGTGATTGGAGTTAACCTCTGACCCCCGTATAGAAGAAAGGAAAATATAGTTAAATATATATGTCAATATCACGCACGTGTCATTCATTAGTTAACGCCCTTACATATCATTGCCTTATATTAGAGTGTTTCACTTTAAGAGAAAACGTTTAAAAATAAATAATTTAGAGTGAAAATAAAAACTACCGGTTATTATAATTTTTTTTTATTCAATTGAGTGAAAATAAAAACTACTGGTAATTAGATTTTTTTTTATTCAATTGAGTGAAAATAAAAACTACCGGTTATTAGAATTTTTTTTTATTCAATTGAGTGAAAATAAAAACTACCGGTAATTAGATTTTTTTTTATTCAATTGAGTGAAAATAAAAACTACCGGTTATTAGAATTTTGTTTTATTCAATAGAGTGAAAATAAAAACTACCGGTAATTAGATTTTTTTTTCAATAGAGTGAAAATAAAAACTACGGGTAATTAGAATTTTTTATTCATGACGAGAGAGAAAAAAAACATAGAATTACTTAGCATGACGTAAGAACTATATGAGAAGTTTCTCTTTTGAGAATTTGAGTTCTCAGTGAATGGAACCTCATGTATCTCCTAGTGATTCACATTTGACTAGAGTAGCACCTTTAGTAAAATCGCTTAATGTAGAAAGGAAAGAAGGCTCAAAAGTAAAGTAGCAATTATACATGAAATAGTGAGCCATAATCTTCAAATGTAAAAAAAAAAAATACCCAGAAAGACAAAAAGATAAAGGCACATTCCTTGTTCCATATGCAAGGACAAATGTGTACAAATGCTCCTTCTTCCCTAGTGTTAATAGAGCCAGACAGGAAAACCAATTATTTGGCAGAATTTAAGTCATTGCCTAACATGCAAGACTAATGCATGACATGTAGGACGTAATCATCTTCTTTGTTTGAAGTAGCGTCTGTATAGGTCTCTGCGAATGGTAACTCTTGGAGGTCTTTGTAAGACGTTTCTGTGACATGTATCTTTTAGAAGTACTCACGCTAATTTCAGAGTTGGGGAGGCACTACTCACTCTAGATATATAGTAAAGTATAAAAAAAGTATCAGATGCGATCAGATGATGTTAAGGTCATCTGTCTCTTTGGCCAACGGTTAACGAGTAGGGTGTTAAGTGGCCAGCACAACGACCAACTGCCTATACTTTCCCCAACTAAAGTCAGGTACCCATTAGAGTTGGGTGGATTCAGGGGCGCCCTAAAGATCCGGAAATTCAAAATCCCAGTCTTCAACGGGATTCGAACCCAGGATCTCAGGTTCGGAAGCCAAGCGCTTAACAATTCAACCTCCGCGCAGTTATATGGTTACAAGAAAAATGAAATTCCAAACAATCAATCCAGTAAGTATTCTATTGTACTACAACAACAATTGCAAATGTTTTCTTGGTCTATTTAGCACAAAATATTGTCTGTTTGGCATTTAATAGTTATGGTATGAAAAATGTACATGGCTGCAACTTTTGAAATGGTTACTAATATTCTTATATTTTAAAATTGTACACAGAAGGCAGATATAGATTATATTCATTCAATCAATCATGTCCAAGTTGCTATGTCGTCTGCTAGAAGTTCAAGTACGTAATTCGACTAGCCGTTGACACTTCCTTGAGTTCTTTTACCTCCTAGATAACCCGACCTCGCCAGGAACGACAACTGCCTGTTGTGTTACGCCCCTTTACAAATTAGAAGTTTTAAAAAAAAGTTTTTAATTAAAAATGGATTTGCACTACTTTATTGCACTATGACGTCAATGGGGTGAAAAAAAAAGTTGCATGCCGGGACGCATCAACAATGCCGTAAGCATTAGAGTCTATTCATAATATTAAAAAAAAAGAGAACACTATAAAATGTATCTAATGTTACAATACATAACGTTAGGTCTTCTATGAATGAAGGACTGATTGCAGGCGTGAACTCTACGACCCTTACCCTGTCATGGTTGAGTGATTAGCGTGAGGCTTTCCAGATTCTAAAACACTTTACAAGCTTAAAGAAAAAATCAGCTTGGCATTGAAAGTCAACTCATTACATATCGGTATTGGAATTAAAAAATCGTCCGAATCGATACTTGACAAAGAGTAATCCCATGGGCAATTTGTTGGGCTTTAGGTATTAAAAAAAAGTCAGGTGTTTAATAGCAAGATAATCGATGCCTAAGGTGTCAACCTTAAAATATAAAAAAAAACAATGACAGACTCACAGCCAAAAAAAAGTTTTAATTAAGTGAGCGTTAGAATAAAACTGTTTCTAGTTCTCTATGATAGGACGAAAACATAATAACACACTTTTCTTCCTAAATTCAAAACGTGGACAATGCTGACTGAAAATAATAATTAAAAAAAAACAATATTTAATTAACGACTGGACTAACACATAAATAATTGGAGGGGCGTTGCTGAGTAGTAAAGAGTTCCGGGTTCGAATCCTGATGAAAATTGTTATTTCTAATTTCGGGATCATCAGGCACCTCAGAGTCCACGCAGCTCTAAAGGGGAACCTGACATTAGTTGGGGGAAAGTAAAGGCAGTTGGTCATTGTGGTGGCCACATGACACTCTCGCACGAGGGTCAGAGAAACGGATGACCTATACATCGTCTGAAAGGTATGAAAGGGAAACTACTCTTTTTTTTTTCACTCCACTGTGTGATGGTCGCCATTATATGATGCAGATTTAAGAGTTCCGGGTTCGAATCCTGATGAAGACTGTGATTTCTAATTTCGGGATCGTCAGGCTCCTCGGAGTAATGTAATGTAATGTAAAGTAATGTAATAGCTCACTTGATATATATATTTAAAATCTAGGGGGGGTCGAATCCGTACTCAAGCTGACTATTTGCGCCTAAAGGCAGCATGAAAACCTTCTCCCACTTATACATTTCCCCTACATGATAAAGCATAAAAGATGCGCTATGCATAATCAAAAAAAAAAATGCTTAAAATGCAATGTGGGTCGAGCTGGGAATTACGTCACCTCATGTTGCAATGTAATGTGGACTTCTGGGTTAATGTGAAGGGTCGCGTCCTTGAGACTTGTAGACTTGTCACTTCTGGAGAGTTCAGTGGGTCACAACTTTGGAGTACCCTTGAGAACGTTATTTACTCTTCATCTCCCCTAGAAGATCAATGACACTTCTTGCCCAAGTGCTTCAATATGCCAAAGAAGTTACTCAAGTTTCTGGGACCCAGTTTTCATAAGGCTATGTCAGTGAATTATTGCCTTACTTTAGGCTTGTCAT